>CAJHQP010006870.1:0-35636 GCA_905132765.1 Moricandia arvensis | reverse complement strand
GTCTCTCAGTACTCACGAATGACAAATCAAAATGAATTAATAGTTTCAGAAAAAGGAAAGATCGTTAATCATAGTTGGTTGGGGATTTGGTAGCTCGTGTACTGAGGTGGACACAGAGAGGCGTTTAAAACATGGCCTACGCAGTTGATACACGGCGGCCCATAGTACTATATGATATATGCTGACGTGACCGTGACGTTCTGTTCAGTATTTTCTCCATTGTAGGTAGTTGATCGCTTGCATATCCAATTAAAATGCCCCTTTTCGCTTTTCCTTCTTCTTGAAGAACAGAATGGTGAAAAGAGATTTAAACTAAATACGGCAAACATGTGTCATTTCTGAGCTATCTCTAAGCCCCTCCAGTAAATCTTATCGAGTCCTTCTATTTCAGAATTAGCTGTCGTTTGTTAGCACGTACTCAGATCTCTTTGTGACAAATAAGTACGGTCCTGGCGATATTTTAATGCAGATAATAAACTTTTGATCCGTGCTTGGCTTTCACGTTGGCGGGATATTTATTTTTACTGCTGGTTTAAAACTATTATTTTAATTGATAATTCCTGGTTAAGACAGCGATCATTATTCTAGCTACGTGTTGTAGTGTTTCGTGACAAACCTGAGCAGCAATACCTCTGAATGTGATCCTGAGGGCTCGATTCGACGTCCGTAATATGTTCTCTATCATGGCTCTCTCCGAATGGGGTAGAACATCACTGGTTCTAACACGCATAGTTCAGATAAAACGCCGAAATGGTAGTTTATAGATTAGATGACCCTGGTTCGGATCAACCACCCGCGATAAGGTGGGTGACTTGGTATAATTGCTTATATGAGTGGCCACATACTAGTAATTGTGTTTATTTGGTGAAGTAGCAAGTGTTGGTTCGTGGTATATTGCTGGTTGACACGTGTGTTCACGAGTGTGTTGTTTTCGTGGTAGCTCGTACGTCGAGGTTAGCGGAGAAGAACGTTTATTGTTTTCTGTTTTATTCTTCCTGGACTGGGATCAACCCTTGACTAGTTACCTTAGTTGGAGTGTTATTCCTTGTAGGTTTTTTGTTCACGAGATAATTAGGAAAAGTGATATGCACGATTATACAGTGAGTTAGATCAGGATTGTCTAAATTCGGATATAGGTTCAATCGTTTGCTATGGTACGATGATATCTACAATGGAATAGCGTACAACATCTTTAAAATTAGTTAATATAGAAATTAGTTATTATAACAACCTGAGCAAATATCTGACGTAGTATCGGTCTCTAGCCGGTTCTGAATTGTATACTATGTTGATTAGGTGGGGACCGTTTACATATTTACGTTAATGAGTCATTGTGCTGTTTAGAATTGAAAATCATGTTTTGAGAGGGGTCTTTACCCACATGTGCATAATGAGTGTGGTGGCCCTAAACTATTGGCATTTGTGGTTTAGGAGGTGGTGAGGTATCTGAGTTTATGGATTTTTTAAATAAACTTTGTATATACATGAGATATTTCTGGGTCTTATGTTAATGAAGCCATCCTACGCTTATATTAGGAACTACTAAGCGTCAGGAGCGATAGTCTAGCGTGACCTCGGGCTCTTGTGGTTTCTCACAACAAGTGGGCAAAAGCCAGTGTTTTCCGAATTACGAGCGCGATGGCGGCCTTGGTCCAATGTCGTGGTTCATATAAGCAAAGTTGGTTTTTTTTGTTGGAAAACTGCGTATGAGGATGTATTGCCCAACTAACAGACCTTTTGGTTTCTTAAAAATGCTATTCATTGTTCAAACAATAAAAAGATACTCTGAATTACTATAAGATTCAATCATATACGAGCTCAACTTGATATTGATCAAAGTAAAATTATTGCACTTTTCTACAAACCTTTGAAAGATCCAAAGTGATAATGATGAAACTTTTTACTGTGGTGTGGATAATATTCTAGGTTCTGTTACTCAACTTTTAAATAGAGTAGTTAATGATTGGTCTCATAATTAGGCATCTTTCGTTTTTTTCTAAGTTGAAATTGTGGGTTAGTTGTGTCATTTTGAAAATATGGTAACATTATTTAATATTATGTTCCTCCTTATATTGGTGTTGCAAAACAGGTAAAACATCAAGTAGAATGTTAACACGGAGCGGAGTATAAAGTGGATGGATAAAAAAAGAAGGAAAAATAGAGTACCATGAGAAAAATTTTTTTATTTACTCTAGTATTATGTGAAATAAGAATTTCAAACTATTATATATGTTTCTCTTCGTTCACGAAACATTGACTGGTTAATGTGTTTATATATGAGTTGTCATTATGGATCTTCCTGTATTTTTTTAAAGCATGAGCCGATCTTAATCATATCTCATATTGAAAGGGTCGTTTGAAGTGTAAATTTCTCAAAAGAGTTAAAGTCTTAACATCTAGAATTCAATGAATAAATAGAACTCACAAACATATCGGACAAAAATATAAATCGCTCGATAATGTGAAAAAGAAGTAAATAACGTCAGAAAGCACCGATCAAAATGAATCATTTGTGTGTGGTCGTGCAGTCTGACAGTGAAAACGTGGAGGACAGGAACCGGTTTCTGCTTTCTTGTTGGTGGTGGGGTGTTAGCCTCGTGGGGGGGCCGTGGCGGCTCCTTTTCCGGTTATTTTCTTACTCGGCCTCGGGCGCCCGGGGTCTCTTTTCGTCCCCCTGCTTTGCGGGGTCGGGTCGGGTGGTGAGGGCGTGTCGGTGGCGTTTGGCTGGGGCGGGGCACTTGTTCAGTCGGGTGTCTCCCGCTGCTCCGCGCCGTCTTGTGTGCCGGGGGGTTCCGCGTTGTTTGCCTTGCTTGCCCCCGTTCCGACGCACACCATCGCCCGTGCCGGTGGTTCTGGTTTTGCGCCTTCGGAACCTTTACCCGCGGCGGGTGTCGCCGTGTCGACACATCCGGGACTCCTGGGGCTGTGTGCGCGGTTGTTCGGCTTCCGTCTGGTCTTGGGGTTGCGCTGCGGTTGCGGGGAAGACCAGCGCGTCGGGTGGACGAGCCCGCCGGAAGGTGGTTCGCGGGCGCCCGGAAAACGCCGAGGTGGACGAGTGGCGGACTCTGAATACCGCCCCTCGCTGAGGACTCATAGTGAAAGCCAAAACCGTAAAAGTGCCCGTGCGGCGAAACTGTAGGGCGGCCGGCTCGAAAACCTCCGCGGAGACAGAAAAGAGACGAAAAGGAAAAAAAAAAAAAACAAAAAAAAAAGATGGTTGCTTTTCTGCACTGCCTTCGACGAAACTCGCATGTCCGGCCTTTTAATCTTGGTGGAGAAAAGACTTACCCCGTGAAGAAAAAAATATAGGGACGTAGATTCCCGCTGAGAACCGTGAGCTGGGATTAAGCCGTCCGTGCGCCGCACCAGTATGCGTTTTACCGAGAAATAAACTCGCGCGAAAAAATCCCTTGGCCACGCCCGGAATAGAATACCAGGGACCGCACTCATATGCGGACTCACAATAAAATAGCTTCGGAACGACAAGCGGCTGGCTTGTGGCTCGGGCGCCTTGGTCCATCCGGCGCTTGTTGCCCAGCCGTGGCGCGCGGCTGGTCTCTGGTGGCGTGGCACTTTTTTGTCGCCTCTCGACAGCTCCCTGCTTTTCGGGGCTCTCGGGGAAGTTGCCCCTATCATCAAATATATAAAGGAGGCCGGCAACGCAGCGCGTCCTGCGCCTCGGTTGTGGTCCGGTGGCCGTCCCGGTGTGTTGGTCGTCGTTGGGGCCGCGCTTCAGCCGTGGATTCTAATTCCGCACCGCGGGCGGGGGATACGTTATGACGGCCGGCGTTCCTCCTCCGCGCCGGGTTCTTGTCAGTGCGTCGTGCGGCTTTCGCGTGCTTTTCAGTGTGCTCAACCCGCGCTTCCAGTTCTTTCGGGACTCGTTGGGTGTGTCTGTTATGCGCACAGCGCCCGGTCCGTGCCGACTTTGTTGCTTGGGGCTCCTCTGGCCCTTCATCGACCTCTCTCTGGTCCCCCGGGCTTTCTCCAGTCCCCATCCCTCAGTTCCCACATCACCCCTAATGTTACCGTTTATCGAAACATTACGGAGACCGGAAAAAGAAAAAATTGCGGGTGAAATGCGCTTTCGTTCCCTTGAGTGGCCTCGTCTCGAAAGACCATTATCCAGAAACCATCAGCTCGCCCGAACACTCGACAAACCGGTGGTGCCTCCCGGGAACCATAAACGCCGGGCTTAAATGCTCAGTGGAAGACACGCCCGTGCCTACGGGCTTGGCCTGGTGCAGGGAATGAATCGGGGAACTAGCGGCGAAGAAACGCGCTCGAAAAACCCCGGTCCCGAAAAAATTCTGCAAGACCTGAAGCAGCAAACGAAAAAGAGTGACAAAATGTCCGCGTGAAAAGGGAGAAAGAATAAGGGATGAGTGACAGGTGAATCGCTCAGTGAGATATTGGAGACTAGACACGTTAACCCCACTAACTTGAGTACATAGAACTCTCACTATGGAAGTTTAATTCTAACATGAACACACAAGATGCCTAATGCATCACACAAATGTGATGATAGACACAACTATCCCATACATCCCGCATTTTCTCATAAGAATATACATGTGTTGCTAGTACAGTCTGTCTTTGTACCTCCGCACACTAAATTTTTCGTCCAATATACAAACGTCTATGCACCTCACACCATACATATGCGTCACTAGCTCAAACGTCTCTAAACTCCCGCACACCACACAATCCCCTATTGTATAACCTATCTATATATTATTATTATATATATATCACTTAACCATCAGACAAATCCAATCAAAGTTGAATCGTCCAGACGCCTAATTCCAGTTTACATAGAATATCTTAACTATCAAAAAAGACTCGACTCAAACCCAAGTCAAGACCAAAGTAAACCAAATATATATATATATATATATATATATATATATATATTAGTATTATATATGTATATATATATATGGCTTGGCTATTGCTAGTGTAATATTTGTAAGCTCAATATACTCAAGCCCAGCTCCAAGCTTTAATTCCAGAACAAGACAAAGAGTGACATAGCATACCTTCACCTCCAACGGTCTTCACTCATGTAGATGTAAGGATAAAAAAAATGACGAGTCACATCCGCAATTTTTCAATGGCTTTGATACCCTCTTAGATGTAAATGAGTGAGTCATACTATAAAAGACTATGCAATGTAACGTTGAATGTATTGAGAAAGTTTGAATAAAAGTGAAAGATTATCTCTCTCAAAAACTCCAATGATATCAGAGAAACTTTGGCATCCTCACATGTTTGGTCAATGGCGGCTACTCCTCTAAATTTGTATCCCATTCCTAGTAACGTGCATATCTTAAGCTATGTCACCTTTAAAGCTTAATGATATCAACTACCTACTTTGGAACTTAAGTCAGTCCTTTCAAGCCAGAAGTTGATTGGGTTCATCAATTGAAGCGCCACACCTGTTGAAGCCACTAGTCCATTGTTTGAGTACTGGTTCTGAACTGATCAGATTGTGGAGTCTTGGTTGTTCGGCACTTTATCTGAAGAAGTTATTGGTTATGTCCATAATCCGTCTACATCTCGTAATGTCTAGATGTTCTTAGCTGAGAACTTCAACAAAATTTTGTTTGCTAGAGAATATCACTCCGCATAAGCCTCCTACTGACTAACAAAGGCAAGAACTTCTCTTTCTACACATGCGAGTTCAAGACAATCTGTGACGCCTTGAGCTCCAATGGTAAACATATTGAAGAATCTCTCAAGATCTTCAGTTTCCTTAATGGCCTGGGACGAGAATATGATCCCACTACCACCTTGATACAGACTACTATATCTAAGACACCTCAACCCACATTCAATGATGTCATCTCAGAAATCTAGAGGTTTGACTCACTTCTTCAGTCTTATGATGAATCTCTGGCTGTCAACCCTATTGTTGCATTCAACACGGAACATACTAACTAATGAGTAGTACATGACATACAATCAGAGTGGAAGAGGCTAGTTCTAACCAAGGAATATGAGGTTACTTAAGCAATGGAGAGAGAGGCCAACATGTCAGATTTGTGGAAGGATAGGTCACACGACCTCTCAAGTGCTACAACATGTTTGATAACAACTATCAACCTGCTACATATGCAACAACAAGGAACTCGGATGAAACTGGCAAATAATGGTATCTAGATTCAGGTGCCTCAACCCATATAATCTTGTCAGCCAACAATTTTGGACTTCTCGTTCGTATGAAGGCAAACAATACTGTTATGGGTTGTGATGGAACTTACCTACCCATTACACTTGTCATATCTACCACTCTCATCACTTCCCCCGGGTACTCTCTCCTTGAATGAAGTTATGTTATGTGCTGGTATTAAAAAGTCATTGTTATTCGTTCTAAAGTCTATGATGATCATCCTTGTGGAGTTTATTTTGATGCTAACAAGGTTTGCATTATATCCCAACTCAGAAAGTGGTGGCCAAAGGTCCTAAACGTTATGGTCTCTATATGTTCGAAAGTCCGGAGATCCTACCTTCTTCTCAAACAAATAGTCTTCAGCTAGTAAAGATATATTGCACTACAGATTGGGACATGTAAACTCCAAGATTCTTCAAAATCTACATGCAAGCAAGGAAATACAAATCCAATCTCACACTTTAACCAAGATCTATCTTGTCACATCTCGGTCCGCCGGTATGTGGGCTTCTTTATCTTTTAATTTATTTGGACCAAAGCCCATCTTCTCTCATCTTTTAATTCAGGCCCATGTAGGAAACCCTAAAGCTTTCTCGTACTTTCATATAAAAAAGAGCTTTCCCCTTCTCTTATCTCCCATTTAGAAACCAGAGCGAAGCCCTGCAAAGTTCAAGAGAGATCTGAAAACCCTAGCCATCAAGGTTTTTCCTTTTCTCTTCTCTCTTATTCTCTCTTGGCTGGCCTCTCTCTCCTCTTTTCGCTGATGTTTCCTTCTCCTCGCTGGTTGCTGTTCATTGCACCCTAGAGACAAGCCCTCGAAGATCCAACCACACATCTAAGTTTGTTTCTAGATCTCTTCTTGTCTTCTTTCTAGATCTGACCACCATTAATGGTAAGTAGCCCTTGTTGTCCTTTCTCTTCTTTTCCTTCTTGTTCATTCTTGTAGATCTCTCATTCCGAATCTTTGGTTGTCGCATCTACCGTTTCTTTGTAGATCTGGTTTGTGGAAAGCCTTAAGCTTCAGATCTGCTTCTTCTCTCTTTTCCATCAGCAGATCTAAGGTCAAGGTGATGACTGATGTGATCTTTTCCTTCCTTCTTTCATTATTGCTTCATAGTAGAAGTATCTATCTAAATCATTCATACCTACGTGTTATCTATAAGCATACGCCTAGTTGTTTAATAAATGAATTGTATCTTATATATCCATATATATATATATATATATTATAATGTGTGAACACCTAGATCTGTTGCTAGGTTGTCAAAACATGGTTGAATGATGATTGAGGATTGTATGTGATAATTGTATTGATTGGGGATATGGTATATGTGGGTGGTGTATATGAGTTAGTGAAAGGTGTAAGGCCTATGTGTGCTGGTTCAACGTGGTGGAAGAACATATGCCTCGGGCGCTGCGTCGTTTCTTGTTGGATCATGTGGTAATCACGTAAGTTGGCATGATTCATCGCCGGAGCGAGCATGCAGCGTGCCTGTGTATGAAGTAAGAACGTAGTAGCGTGATATAGTGGAGACAATGTGAAACGTATGAACATGGTGGTGGATCAGCGCGTAACATAATTGCATGAAGGTGTGGAACTCGCAGAGTCAGCGTGATGTCATGGAGACAACGTGTGTGGTGAGCTATCCCGTGACAACATGAGGAATGCGAGGACCGAACGAGGTGGTGTGGTCTCATGTTGTCACTGTCGGGGTTTATCCTCATTTCTTGTTGATTGCTTTTGCTTGACTGAATGTTCTCAATAGAGCTTTTGTTATGTTGTGTGGTGAACGTCGGGTAAAGATTTCGGGGCTCATGGAGCTTCTCTCACTGAGATTTTGTCGAAATGCTCAGCCCTTCTCCTTATTTTTCATTTCATGTTCGGATCATATTGGTGGGTTTTTGTCAAATATGTCCTAGGATCCTAAAGACACATTGTTTCGGCCTTGTGGCTAGAGAAAAATGTCACGATATCGTCGACCATTTCAGCTGCGGGGTGTCACAAGTAGTATCAGAGCCCAGGAAAGACTCTCTAGTCCTAACTTAGAGGGTCAGTTTTTGACTCAAAGCAATACGACTCGAACAAGTTCCTAATCTCTTACTTAATGGTTGAGCTTTCCCGGACCTGTTCATAATTTGGGGCGAATTCCGAGTTGTGAGGGAGAGTTTTCACATTCTGATCTGCCGGTATGTGGGCTTCTTTATCTTTTAATTTATTTGGACCAAAGCTTATCTTCTCCCTTCTTTTAATCAGGCCCGTGTAGGAAACCCTATGGCTTCCTCTTCTTTTCCTATAAAAAGGAGCTTCCCCCTTCTCTTATCTCCCATTTAGAAACCAGAGCGAATCTCTGCAAAGCTCCATAGAGATCTGAAAACCCTAGCCATCAAGGTTTTTCCTTTTCTCTTCTCTCTAGTTCTCTCTTGGCGGACCTCTCTGTCCTCTTTTCGCTGGTGTTTCCTTCTCCTAGCTGGTTGCTGTTCGTTGCACGCTGGAGTCAAGCCGTCAGAAATCCAACCAAACATCGAAGTTTATTTCTAGATCTCTTCTTGTCTTCTTTCTAGATCTGACCACCATTGATGGTAAGTGAGCCTTTTTGTCCTTTTATTCTTCTCCTTGTTGTCATTCTCGTAGATCTCTCATCCCGGATCTTTCTTTGTAGCACCTACCGTTTATTTGTAGATCTGGTTTGTGGAAAGTCGGAAGCTTCAGATCTGCTTGTTCTCTCTTTTCCATCTGCATATCTAAGGCCAAGGTGAGGAATGGTGTGATATAATTCCTTCATTCTTTCATTAGCGCTTCATAGTAGAAGTATCTATTTAAATCATTCATACATGTGGGAACCAAAGTTTGCAATGTCAATTTCCGTTGATTTAAGAAGGCAAGGTAAACTAGCTTTCCCAGAGGTATCGTATTTCTGCTAAGCCAAAACGTCAAGTGATCAAACAGTGACACAATTGATATAACAATGAGTTGATAAAAATGAAAAAAGAGCGAAGAAGATCTTATTCCGAATCTGCGATTTCAGCGTTACAACAGGTAAAACCTTAACGGAAAGAGCCGTCAGCGAGTTCCTAGTTCTAACCTTGAAAGACTTTAATAACTTAGTTGAGTCGCAGTTTGATAACAGAAAATGGAAATATGTCTAATTTCCCTAAATGTTATGCTTGCTCTGAGTAAGATTTTTCGTGTCTTTCTGCATCTTCAGTCTCGAAGCCCTTATATACTCCTCCTAGAGGCGGTTTTCTCTTTCCCCTTCTGCCCTTGGTCAAGTTTATCGCTTCGCGAAAATCTTCTGTTTTCCTTTGATCTTCATGATTATCTTTGGAAACTAAACGTTTATCTTCCGAAAAATTTATCTCTTCCTGCAAAATAACAGATAGACCATCATTTCAATAAGGCTTTATTTCGTGTAAAACCGCGAGTGGGCTTTTAGCCTAGTTTTAGACCTTCTCGAATTGTTTTTCGACTTAAGCGTTTTTACGATTTTGTTGAAAGAGCGCTTCTGAAACGACGTCGATTCTGAAGAGAGTCTTGTATATTGCAGGAAACTTTAGGTGTTTAGTTAATTGTTGTCATTTTACACGATCAATTCAAACTTTATACGAGGAAATGAGTTCTTGCGGTAAAGTTCCAACGTCAATTTCAATCGAGACGAAACAAGAACGAGTTCGATCCGATTTCGAAGGAGAGAGTTACGAGGACGGGATGAAACTGGATTGATTGTCCAACTAGCCAAATGGGCGAGTTGGATTAATTGCCCGACCCAACTCGCCGAATGGGCGATTTGGGTGGTTTCCTTGATCCAACTCGCCCGTTTGGTGAGTTGGACTAGTCCAACTCGCCGCACGGGCGAGTTGGTTGGCGTCGTTCAATCTAACTCGCTCGTTCGGCGAGTTGGATGGCTTGCTTGGCCAATTCTTCCGTTCGGCAAGCTGGAAGATCAAGCCTTATAGCCGTTTCATTGTTTCGATGCTCAGGGATCCGTTTATCCGAGGTTTAGAGTAATCTTTCTCGAGGACCTATCGTGCGAGCCCTTTTTTAGAGTTCATATGAAACTCAATTTTGATCTTCCCGCTCTTCTTTTTTGCAAAATATTATCTATTTTTCAAAAAGGAAATTTCTCAGGAAGTTTCTGACGTTGATTCCGTCGTAACCGATTTTTACCCCAACAATACCTACGTGTTATCTATGAGCATAAGTGTAGTTTTTTGATAACTTAACTTCATCTTATATATCCATATATATATATTGTATTGTAATGTGTGAACACCTAGATCTATTGCTAGGTTGTTAAAAGATAGTTGAATGATGTTTGAGGATTGTATGTGATGATTGGGGTTATGGTATATGTGGGTGGTGTATATGAGTTAGAGTGGAAGTACGTAAGTCTCGGGTGTTGCATCGTTTCTTTTTGGAGCATGTGGCAATCACGTGAGTTGGCATGATTCATCGCCGGAGTGAGCATGCAGTGTGCCTGTGTATGAAGTAAGAACATAGTAACGTGATGTTGTGGACACAATGTAAAATGTATGAACATGGTGGCGGATCACGCACATAACTTGATTGCGTGAAGGTGTGGAACAGATTCAGCGTGATGTCCTGGAGACAATGTATGTGGAGAGCTCTCATGCGATAACATGAGGCGGGGACCGAACGAGGTGGTGTGGTCTCATGTTGGTACCGTTGGGGTTTATCCTCGTTTCTTGTTGATTGCTCTTGCTTTACTGGATGTTCTTGGTAGAGATTTTGTTATGTTATGTGGTGAACGCCGGGTGATGATTTCAAGGCTCATGGAGCTTCTCTCACTTAGATTTTATTGAAATGCTCACCCCTTCTCCTTCTTTCCAATTTCAGGTTCGACTCATATTGGTGGGTTTTTGTCAAAGACGTCTTGGAATCTTAAAGACACATTGTTTCGGCCTTGTGGATGGAGACAAGTGTCACGATATCACCGATCATTTCAGTTGTGCTGGGTCGAGGTGTCACAAGTGGTATCAGAGCCCAATAAAGGCTATCTAGTCCTAACTTAGAGGGCAAGTCTCGAATCAAACCAATATGACTTGAAAAAGTTCCTAATCTCTTACTTAATGGTTGTGTTTTCCAGGTTCCGTTCAGAATTTGGGGCAAATTTCCAGTTAAGTGGAGAAGATTTGTCACATCCCGGTCCGCCGGTATGTGGGCTTCTTTATATTTTAATTTATTTGGACCAAAGCCCATATTCTCCCTTTTTTAATTCAGGTATGTGTAGGAAACCCTAGGGCATCCTCTTCTTTTCCTATAAAAAGGAGCTTTCCCCTTCTCTTATCTCCCATTTAGAAACCAGAGTGAATCCCTGCAAAATTCCAGAGAGATCTGAAAACCCTAGCCGTCAAGGTTTTTCCTTTTCTCTTCTCGTTTGTTCTCTCTTGGCTGACCTCTCTCTCCTCTTTTCTCTGGTGTTTTCTTCTCCTCGCTGGTCGCTGGTCGTTGCACGCTGGAGAAAGGTGTGCCTATGTGTGCCAGTGCAATGTGGTGGAAGTACATAAGTCTCGGGAGTTGCATCGTTTCTTGTTGGATCATCTGACAATCGCGTGAGTTGGCATGATTCATCGCCTAAGTGGGCATGCAGCGTGCCTATGTGTGAAGTAAGAACGTGGTAGTGTGATGTCGTGGAGACAATGTGAAATGTATGAACATGGTGGCGGATTACTCGAGAACCGAAGTCGGTAACGTGATTGCGTGAAGGTATGGAACTCGCAGAGCCATCGTGATGTTGTGGAGACAACATATGTGGTGAGCTCTCCTGCGAAAACATGAGAACGCGGGGACCGAACAAGGTGGCGTGGTCTCATGTTGGCACCGTCGGATTTATCCTTGTTTCTTGTATACTGCTCTTGCTTTTTTGGATGTTCTAGGTAGAGCTTTTTTTATGTTGTGTCGTGAACGTTGGGTGATTATTTCGGTGCTTATGGAGCTTCTCTCACTGAGCTTTTGTCGAAATGCTCACCCTTCCTCCTTCTTTCCCATTTCAGGTTCGGCTCATATTGGTGGATTTTTTTCGAAAACATCTTGAGATCCTAAGGACACATTATTTCGGCCATGTGACTGGAGACAAGTGTCACGATATCGCTTACCATTTTAGTTGTGTTGGGCCGGGGTGTCACATATATAGAGCCACATAATCAACCTTTTAATTCTCTTGCCTCACATTCTACGTTCTTTCAACCTGCACTTCAACAATATGGCCCTTGCCCTGCAACCAATCTTTCCTATCAACAAAAGCTTTATCCAGAATCTCATGATCTTGGTAAGTAGCCCCTTCAAAAATCACTTTATTTCTATTCTTCCACAATCTTCACATAATCCAGCGAAACACTTCCTTAATCTCCGTAGGAAAAAGAGGATTAGAGCCCATCTTTAAACATAAATCCAAATTTTGAAAAATAAAATTCGGGTGAAATTCTTTGAGATGGAAGGAAACTTGGAAAATGCCCAGATCAAGTGAGCAAGTAGACATATGAAGAAGACATGATTAGTATATTCAGGTTCCTCACCATAACTTTGACATCTGATATCCACCCTCATTCCTCTCTCACTAATTGTTTCAGCAACTAGAAGAGCAGAAGACAAGACTTAACATAGGAAAACTCAAAACTTCAGGGGAACTGAAATTTCTTTTATTCATATACTGCAATGACCCAAATCCTGGCTCAATTATTTCAGATCATAAAGGCCCATAGGGTTACTAGAAAACCTAGTGATTTTCATCTATAAATACAAGTCTTGCCCTCTCCTTTTTTAAGAAAAACTTCTTAGCATTGAATCTCAACAGAAATTGTGCCGTCAAACAGATCTGAGCCATATCATTACTGTCACAGTCGGTCCAAATCCAAAACACCAACCAGCCTCCGTCAGTTGTCAAAGGTAACCCGTAAACCACCGTCCCTTAAGCTTTAGTTTTGGACGTTTAGAAAAACGTTCATAACTCTTAAACCGTTGCATTTCTCGTGAAACCAAGGCCACCATCATCTTTGTCTCGCTGAAACAAAGCTGGAGCCATCGACCACATCATAATCAGAGTCCCGACGCACCCACACACACCACCATAAGGTCTGACATCTCCGCGCGTGGATCTTACTCGGCGACGTCCAGACTTCAAGCCATCACTCCTTGAGCTTTTGTTACCAAAGATTATGTGGTATGAGAGGTGAGACATTCGTTGGCATGAGTTTTTGTTTTATGAATTCTTGTTTATAAGTATGTTGACTACCTTGGAGGCATGTTTACTTTGTAAACTTGTGGAGATCGCTTTTGGTTTAGGGGTGTGAAGCTTTCGTTGTGCCGTTTTGAAGTTGTGCATGGTTTCGTGTGTCATATTTTGTTTTTTTCTGGTCATACTAGAGTGTATTGGAGCCAAAGATTAAGCACATTCAGATTGTTAATGCACGTGGGTTTGGAACTACTTTTATTCCTCGTGATTTTATGGTCATACGCAAAGAGTTTTAGTTCATGGGAGATTTATAAGAGATGGAACTGGGTTTTTACGATGCTATACTAGAATGTATTGGTTGTCATGACATTGAGTAATATTGGGTTGACCGCAGGCAAGATTTCATATCCCTAGAGCAGAGAAAACGATCAGATTCCAGGGTATTCAGACTCACCACGAAGTTTCTTTGATCTCCATGCTGGAAGATAAAGAGATACTAGAGACAGGAGCAAAGGGATTTTTGGCGACCATTCGATGGTTAAGAAGGATGGGTAGCATGAGTTGCAGGATATTCTAGTGGTTGCAAAGTTTGAGGATGTATTTTATGCCTCAAAGGGGCCACCACCAGCCTGAGGATACAATTTTACGATTGCATTGGAACCATGGACAACATCGGTTTCACGAGCTCCATATCATTTAGTACTAGCAGAGATGGCCGAGTTGAAAAGGTAGTCGGAGGAGCTATCAGATAAGTGTTTCATCAAATGAGTACTTCACCGGGGAGAGCACCAGTATTGTTTGTGAAGAAAATAGATAGGAGTTTCGGGCTTTGTATTGACTCTAAAGGCTGAACAAGGGGACCATCAAGAATAAGTACCCGCTTCCGCGTATCGATGAGTTGGTGGACCAATTGCAGGGAGCTTCATGGTTTTCTAATATTGACTTGGCATAAGGATACCACCAGATTGGGATAGCTGAGGAGGATGTGTGAAAGACAGCTTTTCGTACACGTTCTGGACATTATGACTTTGTAGTGATGCCATTTGGGTTGATGAACGCAACTGCAATGTTTATGAAGTTTATGAACGATGTATTTTGTGAGAACTTGGATAAGTGTGTGATTGTCTTCATCGACGATATCTTGATCTGTTCTCGGAGAATAGAGGAGAATGTTGAGCATTTACGGATTGTGTTGGGTAAACTCAGAGAACATCAGATTTTTGCTAAGTTGAGCAAGTGTAGCTTCTGGCAAAGGAAAATTGGATTTTTTGGGTCACGTGGTTTCTGAGGCAGGAGTTTCTGTAAATCTGAAGAAATTTATTGCAAATTCATAGTGGTCGACACCTAAGACTGCTAGCTACAGAGATCCACAATTTTCTAGGTTTGACAGGGTATTACAGAAAGTTCGTCAAAAGTTTTGCCGGTATCGCAAAGCCGATGAACCAATTAACATGCAAGGACGTCAAGTTTCACTGGACATATGTTTGTTCAAAGAGTTTCACTGAGCTGAAACGACAGTTGACGAAGATGCTTGTTTTGGTACTTCCTAGGCCGGAGACACCATATGAGGTGTATATTGAAGCGTCTAGTACTGGTTTGGGTTGTGTATTGATGCAAGAGGTTCAGGTTATTTCTTATGCATCACGTCAGGTGAGGCCTCACGAGGTCAACTACCTTAATCATGATTTAGATTTCGCAGCAGTTGTATTTGCATTCAAGATCTGAAGGTCGTATACAATAAAGATTATTTGTCTTCTTACGGTTATCCTCTCTTCCCACATGGCTAATACTCAGTCTTCTAAAGCTAAAGCTCGGAGTCAGAGTGCAATGAATCAGAGACCTCATGAGATCTATGAGAAGCATAAGAACGCGAGGAGAAAATCTTCTAAGGAACGGTGTACTTAAGGTTGTACAGATGCAGAGACTTTCATCTCAGTCAGGAAAGAAAAGTCAAGATCATCGGTATTACTATTATCCGTGGATGGCGATTAAGCTCGATAGATCTAATGTTTCGCTTATGGAGAGTGAATGCGGATATACCGTTATCAACTACGATCGACATGTTGATGTGAATTAGGAAGTATTACTTGTTTCACAAGAAAAAAATATTGAGATTAGTTTAGGACTTATATTTAGTTTTCTCCTTGTTTTTTTGCCTATGTTATTGAAGGTTCAGGGGAACACTATGTCTAAAAAGATGGATTTGAAAATTATTAAGTGATATGAGAGACTACTGGAAAAAACATAGACAAGCCGAGAAACTTAAGAATGGTTCACTAAAGAACAAGACTTCTATATGTAGTAGAAGAGACATCTCGTCTTAAATCTGATTTGACCAAAGGTCTTGAGCGACCGATCCGACAGAATTGATTTTCATCTTTATATTTTTTGCTAGCGTTCAGATATTGTTTTTGGATAATTTGTTAGTGTTAGTCAAATCCATCACACTTTAAGACACATTTCTATCTTCTTTCACACTTTAAGACACAATGGGCTGGAGGCACACTATTACGGAATCCAAGACATTTTTAGACAGGAATATCCCTCTGCCAAGAGAGAAAAAAGATAAAAATATAATTGTTTTCTTTAGTTTAGTTAGGTGTTGAATAGTTTGTTTGTTTTTTTAGTTAAGACTTATTTTACTTGCAATAATTATTAAGACACGTTGAGACATAAGAAAAAGAAGTGTCTCTTATCTACTGTTGAATGAAAATATAAAATGAGATCTTATGGTTAGGATAATTTGTACTTTTTACCCCTAGCATGTTTAATTCATTATTACTTCAATTACTAATATGTGAATAAATTTATAATACCTATGTAGTTTTTTTCTTTTTTTTTGCTTATTATTGGATATCCATATACTATATACTTTAGTGTTTAACAAAAAAAGTTCAAATTATAATTTATTGGATATGTGTTTTTTTTTGTGTGGATGGTTTGTTTTGTGTACAATTATTTTGATCCCAAAAAGAAAGTTTGTGTATAAAGTTCGGTGGACAAGATGTCGTGGACAAGGTTTCGTGGACGCGGTTACGTGAACAATGTTATGTGGACGATGTACATTTAACTGTGGATGAAAAAAATAGATGCTTATTGTGTGGACACAACAAAAATACAAAGTATAATTTTCCTTAATTTGTATTAGTTTTTTCTCAAATCTTATGATATATCAAAAAGTATAATTTTTACAATAAATTCGAAAGTTTTTTCTCTATATTTTAACATCAATTTTCGTATATATATTTTATATATTTAAATTTATACAAAATAAATGTGTGGACATGGATAGACATGTGTGAATAAACAAAATGTGGACATATATATATATATAAAGAAAGAAAGAAAAATTATGAAAAAAATATAGTTTTGAAATGTGAAATGCTTAGTCCTTAGTAAATTGATAACAAATAACCAAGTTGATACCTAAAATAAGCAAAATGTGAGATATATTAATATTGTGGATATGGACAAAAAAACTATAGGCGAATGAATTATGGATATCATATTCGTGGACACATATTTTGCTACTTTAATGAGTAAGTTAGCCATTTTATGTCATGAAAGAATTGTGGATTAGAACATGAATAACCTAAACATGAGGGACACATATTCGTGGACACGTATTTTGTTCTTAACATTTTAAGAATTTTGAGGTAAGAACATGAATAACCAAAACATGAGGAACCAAACATGCAAAAGACTGAAACTTCATCATTGTTGTCTGAAAACCTCATACTTCTTTTCATCACCTTGAAACTTCGCCATTGTTTCTAATATACCGAGAAACTAATTTAGGAGATTTGTCTCATCACAAACCTTCACAACCCATCTCATCAAACTAAACTCGTTTGCTTTACAAGTCTCCAAAAGAGATTTATTTGGAATCAACTTTCACATGGGATCAGATTCCATATTTGAAAAATTGAAGCTAGTTGCTTACTTTATAACTGAGGATGAGTGGAATTTCTCATATGGTCAAATCTGAAACTTGAACAGAAATTTAAACTTTACTTTTTAGATAAAAACAAAATTTCTGACTGACCCCGAAAGAAGACGGTGATGGAAAAGGGTTTGTGGTGGTGTTTATGGCTTCAGAGGCACCAAAGGTTGCTCGTCATAGCTGAGAGTTTGCAGTGACGTTTATGGAGATAGGAAAAAAAATGAAAAGTCTCAAAAATAAACAATTTTTTGTCTTTTTTTTGTTTATATGATTATTTAACCAATTTGTTTAGTCGAAAAAGAGTCTCGTTAAAAAAAATAGAAAAGTATGTGGTTAGTTTAGTTTAGGGATAGAAAAGACAAACTACATGAAAAATGTGTGTCACAAGTAAGATGTGTCTTTAGATGTAAATGGAAAGTCAAAATGTGTTTCTAGGTGTAAATTTCTCCCTATATATTTATGTTCTAGTGTGTTCCTAAAAGCCATGATGCATCATTTTGAAATGGAAAAATAAAATGCAAATTCATTTTAATGTTAGACATTTTAATTTGCATAATAATCCCTAATTTTTTCAACAAACTTTGATTTATACATAAAAAATATTTTACAAAAATAATAATTTTAAAACTTTTATCTAATATGTATATACTATTAAAAATTTTAAAACATAATTATAAAAAAATATAAAACTTAACATTCAATAATGAAAATACATATTTAATACAAAATTAAAAAAAAAACACATACAAACTCAACACAACATAAAACATGTTAGATTGATTATTTGTGAAAATATAGTAATAGTATTGTTTTAATAAAAATTTATTATTTTTTATACTTAGTTATTTAGTTTTATTAATATAATAAATAGTTTATTTAATAAATTTAGATTTTAGTTAAATTATAAAAGTAAGTACATATAATTTTGAATCTTATCAAATATATGGTGTTCCAAGTAATAAATAAAAAAATGAATATATTAAGGTTTTGAGCAGAAAATTGAGACTATTATAATTCACAAACTCATTTTAAATTTACTTATTTTGAGAGAAAAATGATGTAAACAATCGGAGATAATCTGAAAAAGAGCCAACATCAAGGTAGTTGTATATATGATATTATTCTATTTCACTAGGCCATAAACTAAATAGTAAAATAAAACGAATTTAACAATTCTAATAAAAGCTACTTCAGAATTGACGTAAACTTTATTGTCAAACACAAAACTAACATCTTTAATATTTGAATATTTCATTTACCCTATACATGGTAAAATTCTAATTAGTCAAGGGAAATGCTATTTTCTTTTAAATATGTTATTTTACTCAAAAAATCTTCATTTGCTTCAAACAACCAAAATTAAGTTCTACATGCACTTGAAATTTGACATCTATTTCTCTTATCACATTCCTTATAACACACAAATCACTTATCTTGTATATCCTCTCTCTTTTCTTCTTTAAAACTCAAAATTTTAGATTTCAAGTTTATATGTTCAATAAAGTTACTCAAATTTACTTTTTTTGGTAAATAACGATGGGTATCTTTCATTAACAAGTATTGAGTGCTTTGGAAAAGGTAAACATGAACTCTCATCGGATTATACATATGATATTCAAAAAATTTCAGATTTGTTTGGCGTAGAAGATTTCTC
Source organism: Moricandia arvensis (assembly GCA_905132765.1). Classification (NCBI taxonomy): domain Eukaryota; kingdom Viridiplantae; phylum Streptophyta; class Magnoliopsida; order Brassicales; family Brassicaceae; genus Moricandia; species Moricandia arvensis. Next base: position 16,677 of record CAJHQP010006870.1, on the reverse strand, counting down.
GAGAAGCCCTCTCCGCCGAGAATACTTTTTGGGAAGTCTTATAATGAATGCATATATGAATTTTGCAATTGGCGATTTTTGTGAGTTTTTCATATAATACTTCTCTAAAAGTATTCTATTTTTTCTTTGTAACAAAATAACATCGAGCAGATTTCTCGAGAAGTTAGTTTTACAATTGACCAAAATTTTGCTGAAATTTACTTTTTCAAAAAAGACTTCTGGAAAAATCTTCTACCAAAATACGTCTCAAGAAATCTTTATAGTCACATGACGTTCCCAGGTCTAACAAGAAGACTGCGTAGATTAATTTCACAGATGACAATAAATAATAAAATATTTAATATTAAAACTAAATAATATGAAGACTTCTTCTACTAAAATACTTCTTGAGAAGTCTTCTACTAAAATACTTCTTGAGAAGTCTTCTACTAAAAGACTTCTTGAGAAATCTTCTTTTATTTTATTCTAAGATTCTGATTAAACCTATAGTTTTTAAAGTAGTCTTCTAAAGAAGTATTTTCATAGAAAACTTTTCTATAATTCTTGCTTATAAAGTAAAGCATGGTTAGTTGCAAAACTAACCTACGCATACTTCTTGCGACACTTTGGAGAATTCACGTTACAGTAAGAAGAAATCTCTACTAGAAGACTTTTCGAAAAATCTTCTGTAAATAAGTCAAATTCTAGCAAAACTTCAGCGAATGGCAAAATTACCATGATTATCAGACTTCTCTCGCGAAATCGAAAAAAAATACAAAAATAAAAATAACTCAATAATTTACAAAAAAAAAAACGAGTTCTTTGAAAGCTAGTAGAAAAAGAAATCTGCTGGCAGAATTCTTAGGAAGTCTTTCTACTCCTAAACCCTAATATCAAATATTTTAGCTAAATAATAATAAATACTTCATTAAACATAAAATCAATTGATAAAATATTTAACATATACAAAACCGCTTATATCTCAATTTTGAATTTAAATAATATATTTAAGATACCAAAATCTAACACTGAAGATATCAACATTGCTTCAGCATATGTTAGCAAACCTTAACTAATGAACAATCATGACTTATAATCTATATTCATTCAAATATATATGGAAAATAGTTCAATTTTATTAAATTAAATTTACATGATTTACAATTATTTATATTTACACTATTTCAATTTATTTTCCATCAAAATATTTTCTTATAATTTATAAACTAATTTAAGATTGAATATATGAGTAAACTTCGAGATGAATAGATTTTTTGAGAAGTCTTTCAGAAGACTTTATTGTTTACAAAAGACTTTCGAGGACTATAATTTACAACTGTTTTCTTAATCATAAGGAAATACTTGTAACTTTACTATCTTTTTAGGTTACTATTACATTTGCTTGGATTTGGGATATAGATTTGTATTAAGTTTATGTTTTGAGTAATTTTTTTTGCAAATCTCTTTCTAATAAACTATTACCAAATGAGGTTTTAGTTATGTTTGCATTCTTTATTTTATAAATGAAAAATATAAACTAATTTAACCAACTCATAATGCCCAAAGCTTTATTACTAGGTCTCGATGGATCAAGATTCAACTTTTCAAATCAATGATAAAGTTTAAAATTGCAAGAATACTTGATTTTTACACAGGCCCACAAATTAATCTACATTTCAGCTCATGGTACCCTGTTTATTAAAACTAAAATGAAAAGAAATATTTATTAAATCTAGATTGCAAGAATACTTGATTTTTACACAGGCCCACAAATTAATCTAGATTTCAGCTCATGGTACCCTGTTTATTAAAACTAAAATGAAAAGAAATATTTAACGAGCAACTCAAACTAAATTTCAGTACAGTTTTGGTTTGGTCAGGCCAGTATGAACACTATGCAATAACAGGCCCATGTTGATATTCTATATCCCACTAATACTAAAAGGCAAATATGAGGTTCAGAGAGTGTGTCCACGTCGGCGCTTTTAATCAACCAATGGGAGGCTCCAATTTTTCCGCGTCATCAGCTCTCACGCGTCGTTGGGCTTCTGTGCAGCGAACTGATTCAAATGGCCCAGCATAGCCCATCTCATGCTGGCTCTCTCCCGTCTTTGGGCTGCTGGTTTAAAGTCTGTGCTGCGAATGTATTCAAGTGGCCCATTATAGCCCATCTCTTGCCGAGAGATCATTCCCCTCGATGCATTAACCCTAATTGCTCACATCTCTGTCTCAGCCCCCTTACTCTTCCTCATCTTCTCTTCCACCGTTTCATGGCGTCATCTTCTCTTCCACCGTTTCACGATCTTCATTCAATAGATATGAATTCGCTCCCCACTCCTTTAACATCTTTAATCCGATTAATGGATTCGTTTCGCATCCCCCATCTGATTTGCTATATTAATCTCCTCTCAGCTTTTTTGTTTTCCACCAAAACTACCTTTCTTCTCCAGCATAAATCAAACTATTCTCCCGATTTTGTTTACAGATGACTTTATCCGGCGTTCCCCAGTCCGCTAAAACCGGTGGCGAGTCCAACGTCTCCTCCACTCCTGTCAAGACCGGGGCCAATTCCGATGTATCCTCCGGCGATCTGAGTACGATGAAACCAAAAGGCATATCGTATGGCTCCTCGAATCCGGTGAATCCAACCGGAAGAACTGGTGCCTCTTCTGTCCTCAGCATCGGCGGTAGGGGAAAGGCCTCTGCTTCTTCCGTCGCTAAGGGCAAGGCTATTGTCTCCGACAACGTTGGAGAGGTGCTTACCTTCAAAGACGTGTCTTTCGGACCCAGTGAAGGCGAGCTCCGGTTCCGGTTGATCCACTTTTGGGAGGCTTGGAACGTTCAGACGAAGTTTCTAATGGGTCTCGAGATGCTTTTGATCGACGGGGAGGTATAGACCATTATAGCTTAGTAAACTTAATGATTAGATTAGTTGCTTGATTTATTCTGATCACCAGCTTTGAAATCCGAAATCTTATTGGCATGATATGTTTTACGAAATGGTTTAGTAGGATTACTATGATATTATGATGAGAGTTTAAACTACTTTAACAACGTCATTGCTTGATTAGATTAGATAATGAGATGTTGTGAGCACCATGATGATAATTGTTTGTTCATCTTTCGTGTTAAATAAGCGAAATAAACATCTTAATTGTTTTTCCTTCTTTTTTTTTATTTCATCTAAGTATATCCAACGAGCTCTTATAATTTGTTCTTTCTTAAATGCAGGGCAATGCTATCCAGGGCTTCATCCCCCCTGGAAGGATTGACACTTACTTGCCTCTCATGAAGCCTGGTGCCATCTATAGGCTCACCAAATTTTTCGGATCAAAGAGCAAGACCGTTTATCGAGTAGCTGAGTCTGATGTCACTATTAGCTTCTCTTGGAACTCGGTCCTTTCTGTTTTCGAGGACAGTTCGATTAATTTTCCTGAGGATCGTTTACGGCTCAAAGGATACAAGGTGTTTGTAGCTGCTAGCGACTCGAAAGGTGATCTTTATGGTAAGTTTCCAACCAACATTACACCCATCTTAGACATTATGTTATCGTCTGGATTAATATATTTTGGAGTGTTCAGTTATTTTTGCTAGGAATCGAGTATAATAAAAAATATGTGTTGATTTCTCTCTCTCGCAGATTATCTTGGACACATCAAGCTTGTGAATGGGCAGGTTCCCAGTGACAATCTTCTGCTTGACGAGGTGCAGATAGCTGCTTCCCGCCGAGTTGAGCTCCATGTTCAAACACATGAGTGAGTTATCCTCTGTTTTTATCCTTATTCGTGAGTTGTTTTACTGATCAAATGGGTTTATGATGTTGCAGTGATCCGGTTCTGAAGATGTATCTCTGGGACAAGGCTGCCTTGGAGTTTGTTGCAAAGTTTAAGGCATCTGGATGTGCTGCGCGGGTTATCTTGGTCACCACCTTAAACCCGAAACGTTTTGGAGGTGTGTATTACCAACTTTAATTGTTTCTAAGATGTTAGCTATGTCTAAGATCATCTATTGTTTGGTTATGTTTTAGTTTGTAAATGCGGACCCATTGTTAAATCAATGTGAACCATATGATCGTCATTCAGATTGAATAGTTTTCTACATTTCATTACGTAACATGTTGATGGACAGTGTTACTGATTCCGAAACATGTTAATGATATTGTTATAGGCGTTGTCTTTGTGTCTACTACGGCGCCTTCACGAGTATTTATGGATGCTGATAACGAAGAAACCAGCTACTGCCTCAGCTGGTGAGTTTTATTTGTTTATTAAAATACAAGTTGGATTACTCCACTACTCTAATGTCTGGTTCGGTATTCCACCAGGCTAAGCTCGAACCTGGATGTTGCCAACCGTGTCAATGCAGATGTGGTTACAAAGCCTGAGAAAGCGACCTTGGGTGATCTCTTCACCTATATGAGGGATGCGTCTGCTAAGGTATTGTTTACTCTTAAGCTGCCTCTTAAATTAGTATAATAAATTATCTCATTGTATTTTAAACTTTTTCAGGTCGCTTGGTTTGAGTGCACAGCAACCATTGATGATGTTGTGCATGGTTCTGGATGGTACTACATAGGCTGTGGAGTTTGCCATACTAAGGCTACCAAAGGGTAGACGACCCTCATGTGTAAGAAGTGTGGAAAAAGTGAGATTGTTGGTGTCCCGCAGTAAGTTGTCAATATCTAACTATGCTCATACGTTTGCTGCCATATTGGTTAATGCTTCTTTGTTACAGGTACCTGTCCAAGTTTTCTGTCTATGATGACAAAGACCAAGCCGTGTTTGTTCTCCTTGGTGATTCTGGAGAGGAATTGATTGGAAAGACAGCTTCTGAATTGGTTGAGGCATATTACCAGGTACTTAAAACACCATGTTTTTCTGAGTTTTGTTAAACCATGCTTCTAGAGATTGGGATGTATTCTGATAATGTGTGAATAAATTTTAGGGCAATGAAAGTGTGGGAGAGGATCATATGATTCCAATCCCTCAGGCTATGATTGAGACCATTGGTCAGATCCGGAAGTTTATTGTGAAGGTATCAGCTCACAACCTGGATGGGAAGACTCAGTCTCTAACTGTTACAAAGGTGCTCCCTATTGAAGCCCCAGATGCCAGCTCTGTTTTAGGAGTGGACGTTGGTGATGTCCCTGATAATGAAGGTGAGGATAATGCAAGTGAGCTGGTGAGAAAGGGTGCTGACAAGACCGAGGGGAGTGGTGCAAAGCGTGCTAGAAGTGGCTGATGGAGCCTTAGTACTGCTGTTTTTTTTTCCCTTTCAATAAGACTATGTTTTGCTTTCCCATGCTTTCACATTTGGTTGGTTTTATCTCTGATCTTGGATTTTGGTTATGTTGCATTATAACAAACTTTGTTATATTGTCTGCTGGTTATGACATCTATTGCTTACTGCTTTTAAACTGAATATACAGTAGATCCTAGACACCAGACGATGTTTTGACAAACATGTTTCTATTCACTATATAAATATTATTCATTCATCTTCTTAGTGTATGAATGGAGGCAGCGTTTTTAGTGAATAAAATTAGTAATAAATAGGACATGATTCTGTTTGAATGTTGTGATAAAAAATTATGACTAAAGATTATGTAACTCCAATATATGGACAGAAAAGGAGAATAGTATAACTCATTATACCACTCAATAACTCTTTTCTCTTTAAAAAGGTAACAGCTCAATATTTCCAAAACACTTTTTTTTTCCTCTTCCATAAGTCAGAAATCTTTCTCCGCCATCTACACGAGACCAAGCTACCCAAACGGTGTATACAGGGATCACCGACACAATCCGGATGGATCTCCCACCCCCTGACCAAGGCGTCAACGCTGGTAAATATCTCTTAACATGGATCTTTCATCGTTTACTGCATTTAGAGGATACTTGGTTAGCTTACATGAATGTGGGTATATTACATTCTAGATATTTTTGTCTAACAAGCAGCTGTTAATTCATCTGTAGATTTGAAATATTGCTAATGTCCAACAAACAATAGTCAGATTCTTTATTACCTATTGTTACCGATATGGATCAAAACCTGAATGCACCGAGATTAGCTTGGTTGACCCATGTTAGTTTCTTTTCTTCTCATACAAGAAATCGTCAGATTTAAATATTTGCTTTGTTTATAATACCAACCGTAAGTGTGATGAATATATACTAATCATGGAACACTCCTACACGTTAGATCTGGGGTAGGCCTTTAATATGCCATATTCCAACTAATATAATATTTGTAACTCTTACTACTACAAAATAACAATGTAATAATTCTATTTTGTTTCGTCAGATAGTTTCATTCTGAGTAAAAAAGACCTTAAATTACTTTATGTTAGTTGGCTTGATTGGTATTGGCTCAGATCTTGAAAAGATCTTTATCTATGCTACTTCTGTATAATAAATTATATATTTCCTTGGGTGTTACTAAAATTTAAATAACTAATGGCAAATTCATTCAAATATTACAATGACATAAGTATGAGTGCTTAATAATTTACTATAGTTTCATTCTGAGTAAAAAAAGATCCTTAATTACTTTATGTTAGTTGGATTGATTGATATTGGCTCAACTCTTGAAAAGATCTTTATCTATGCTAATTCTGTATAATAAATTATATAGTTCTTTGGGTGTTATTGAAATTTATATAACTAATGGCAAATTCATTTATATATTACAATGACATAAATACGAGTATTTTATAATTTACTGTATGTGGACGCAGGAACTTCGTCCGAGATGCCATTGAAAAGAAAACGGGGACGCCCGCCCGGTTCACGCAATAAAACGAAAGGTGTGTCCTTATTGTTATAAAAAATAATTCCAACTAATAAACTTTTGTTGAATAGTATTCTAATTATGATATTTCTCAGTTCATCAACTAAACGTACGCCCAACATTCAGACCGACATATTATGATTGTAAGTCTAAATGTATTATCCTAACCTATTTATTTAATTTTTAATCACAAACTAAATGTGGTTAAATTTGAAACAAACAGGTGGATGTGAAAAATGCGATTATTATGGTATGCAATGTCCTCCGATGCATATATTTAAAATTACATCTTCATACACTAACTAATTAAAAATACATTAGTCAAGCAGAAGAATGCACGCAATATGAGAAGAGCTATTTTGGTGTCAAAACGAACAACAGCTCCGTCCCAGAGTAAGAAATATAATTAACCAGGTATATTGATAATAAATATCTTTATTATTCTAATTGTCAATGTTTTCGATGCATATTCAGACCCTTCCCCGCTGCATAGCTTGCGCCACACCAGAGCAAAAAAAAAGGTAAATACTATGTCAAGCTATCAAATGATTGGAAAAAAAGATATATTTGAGAAAACATAATTTCTAGGGAATTCAATAGCACCTGCGATAGTGAATAATTTGTAAATTAGTAATGAAACAAATTCTATGAAATATTAAATATACACCAGCTAATATATCAAGATAAAATTATAATATTGAATATTTATTAAAAATATATCAAGATAAATAAAAAATATGTGAAAAATAAAATATTCACAAACGAATGTATTGAAAACACAGAAATAAACATTATTTCTAAGGGAATTCAATAGAACCTATGAAAATCAACAATTTGTAAATTAATAATGAAACAAATCTTATCAACAATTAAATATACACCTGCTAATATATTAATATAAACATATTAATATAGGCGTATTAATTAAAAATATATCAAAATAAATTAAAAGAATATGTGAGAAATTAATCTTCACAAACGAATATATAGAGAAAATTGAAATAAAAAAATAAAGATATAATTCATGTATCTACAATATAATCAAAATTTATATTTAGTAACTACAATATTCCAAATAATTCAAAATATCTAAAACAAAAATCAATATGATAATAAATATTAGTATTTACAACCTCCTACGAAGATAAAATTAATTTAAAAAAAAACAATAATATATAGTAGCTTATATAGAAAAACGTAACAGTTCTGTGGTAAAATGTACACCAAATAAGATATTATGTCAAATCAAAAATAAAATTATTAACTACGTAACATATTATACATTTAAACGAATATTACTATAATTAAGTAATATTTATATATTATCATGATTGTTAGTTAAAAAAATTAATCTACATAAAACTCTTAAATACTCAACACAATAAGTGATAACTTTTTCAAAACGTATGAATTTAGATAAAGCTACTACGTCTAAAGCCGATGAAGACCCAATTGTGACATGCTCGAAATGTGGGGCCCTAATGTGGACTTCGGAGAGCACTGGTACAGACTCGAGAACAGGCGAACCAACGTTCACAATATGCTGTAACCATGGACAAATAAGGCTACCTCCGATCAGGCAACCTCCAGACGTGCTGACAGAACTTCTTCAGTGCAAATGGTTCCAAGACACTATTCGAGTTTACAATGCTATATTGGCTTTCACATCCATTGGAATGAAAATGGATTATAGTGTGGTGCACTCACCTAGTCCTTATACTATACGTATACAAGGTCAGACCCACCATAGAATTGGCTCGCTCATACCGCAACGAGGCAAGCTACCGGAATATCTGCAGCTATATATATTTGATACGGGAAACGAAGTCAGGAATCGGTTAAATGCAATGGGCCAAAACTCTGGCGAAGGTAATCTTGATGCAGAAACCTTGGAGCGCCTTATCGATATGATTGATGAAAATAATTGTCTAGCCAAAATTTTCCGGCGCGCACGAGATCACTATGAAAGCGTTGGGGAAGAGTTTACTATAAGATTGCTTCAAGACACAGGGAAAGGAAAAGAATACGATCTTCCAACTACAAATGAAGTCGCAGGCCTAATCGTTGGGGATATGTCATCGTCTGTTGGGGAACGAGATATAGTGGTCCAATTCCAATCTGACACTTTACAGCAGATACGTGATGACCACCCTCTGTATATGAGCCTCCAATATCCACTTCTATTTCCATATGGTGAGTATGGTTATTACCCCGCGATCCCATTGCATCTCGAGTCAGGGAATTCAAGGATAAGGCAATTCGTAACCATACGCCAATACTACGCTGCTCAGATACAGACGCGTCTTAGTCAGGGGTTGACGTTGATTAAAGGTGGTAGATTCTTCCACCAATATGTTGTGGACATTTATACTGCAATCGAAGAAGATCGGTTAAGGTGGGCGAGGAACAATCAAGATATCTTGCGAGCCGAGCTCTACAGTAATGTGTTTGATGTTGTTTGCAAAGGAGATACCGATGCTAAAGTTATAGGTCAGAAGTACATATTGCCCCCAAGTTTTACCGGTGGGCCCAGATACTTAGCTGAGAAGTATCATGATGCAATGGCTATCTGCAGGGAATTTGGGAACCCAGATTTGTTTATCACGATAACGGCTAATCCTAACTGGGGAGAGATTAATGAGCATCTTGCGAGATATGGTGGAGGTTCTTCGAATGATAGACCTGACATTGTGTGCCGAGTCTTCAAAATGAAGCTAGAACAGTTACTCAAGGATTTAAAAAGAGGCACTTTTTTCAAACCATATACCGCAATTTTACACAGGATAGAATTACAGAAAAGGGGGCTCCCTCATGCTCATATATTGATGTGGTTTGGGAACTCTACAAGAACACCAAGTGCAGAAGAAGTGGATGAGATTATTTCGGCTGAGTTACCAAACAAAGAAGAGGACCCGGAAGCATACAATTTAGTGACAAAACACATGATCCACGGTCCATGTGGAGCCCTCAATCAGAAATCGCCGTGTATGGAGAATGGTACGTGCACGAAAAAATATCCTCGACTGTATAACGAGTCTACCTCGATAGACAAGTCAGGGTACGTATTGTATCGCCGACGACGGAACCAAAATGCGTCTGTGGTAAAGGATGGAGCAATCCTAAACAATGAATTTGTTGTACCTCATAACATTGAGCTACTAAAGAAGTACGAAGCTCACATTAATGTTGAATGGTGTAATCGTACAAATGCGGTGAAGTACTTATTTAAGTACATTACTAAGGGTGTTGACAGAGCAAGCGCCGTAATTGAAAAGGGTTATAACACAACTACCTCTGACACAGTGGGCTCTAGCAGACCGAAGGAGAAAGTTATCAGGCAGCGGAATGAGATCCAAGAGTTTGTTGAGGCTCGGTATTTATCAGCATGTGAATCATTGTGGCGAACGTTCGCTTTCCACATTCACAAGCGAAAGCCGGCAGTCGAGAAGCTTATCATTCACTTAGAAGGTGAACATAATATCACAGTTAAAGAGACTGATAACCTCAGCCGTGTAATTCGCAAGCCAGGGATTGAGAAGACAATGTTCACTGAATGGATGGTCTTATGCAGAAGGTCAGCGTTTGCACGTACATTGACTTATGTTCAAATCCCAGAATTTTTCGTGTGGAACAACAGTACCAAATTATGGTCCGAGCGTAAGAAAGGAAAAAGCATTGGAAGAATCGTCGCTGTTCATCCATCGGCAGGTGACCGTTACTACCTAAGGATCCTCATAAATAAGATCAAGGGTCCTAGAAGTTATGACGAGCTAAAAACATTTAATGATGTGGTATACCCTGATTTCAAATCAGTCTGCGAGGCACGAGGCTATTTGAAAGATGATGTTGAATGGCACGAGACTATGTTAGAGTCTGCTAGATCATCTACCCCATATCAGCTCCGCGATTTGTTTGTTACTTTCTTAAACAATTGCTTCGTCGCAAGCCCTAAAAATCTCTGGGAACACTCATGGAAATCAATGAGTGAGGACATACTCCACAAGAGACAGAGAGTCTTAGGTCACACAAACTTGGAACTGGATGATGAGACTTTTGAGCAATACACGTTAATCGAAGTGGAAAAGTTGATGCGCATGCATGACCGCTCATTAGGTGATATTAAAGATATGCCAAAGATCAATCCTGTTTTGCTTAAGGAACTGGGGAACAGCTTGTGGAACCAAGAACTGGATTACGATATTGCTGAGGAAACCCTACGACATAACTTGCTGTACAACCAACTTAACCCCGAGCAACGTACGATTTATGAATCAGTTTTAGATTCTGTTGATAAAAAGGATGGAAAGCTAATCTTTGTCAATGGTGCGGGGGGAACCGGGAAAACATTCCTATACCAAACCATTATATCCAGACTACGATCGAGGAAACAAATCGTTTTGCCAGTTGCTTCTTCGGGAATAGCCGCATTGCTCCTACCTAACGGAAGAACTGCTCATTCTCGATTCAATATTCCTTTGAAGCTCTCCGAAGACAAGCTCTGCAATATCAAACCAAATACTATGCTGGCTGAACTGATCGAGAAAACCGACCTCATAATTTGGGATGAGGCACCTATGACTCATAAACTTGCTTTTGAGGCACTGGACAAAACGTTGAAGGACATATTGTCTAAGAAAGATCCTTCTGCAAAGGATCGAACATTTGGGGGAAAGACAGTTTTGCTCGGTGGTGATTTTAGGCAGATTTTACCAGTGATCCCACAAGGTAGTAGAGCTGATATTGTTCTGGCTTCAATAAGTCATTCATCTCTATGGAATAGCTGTCAAAAGTTCTCTTTAAAAACTAATATGCGAGTCAATCAAGACGAAAGAGAATTCTGTGAGTGGCTTCTTAAAGTCGGTGAAGGTTGCCCACAATCAGAAGAAGAGGATGAACATGATGGCTTTGGTGAACAGATGATTAGTGTTGACACCTCATTAACTCTGGTGGATAAAGAGGATTGTTTAGACCAAGTTGTTGGCGCGGCTTATGGAGAAGTTGACCAAATAAGGCCCTCCCCATAGCTTCAACACTAATAAAGCTATACTTACTCCCCGGAACGAAACAGTCGATGATATCAATGCATATGTAATCTCCAAAACCGAAGGGGAGTCAAGAGAGTACTACAGTCACGATAGCTTTGAGATCTCGGAAACTCAGTCTGACCAAAACGATGCATTATACGCGATTGAGTACCTCAATTCCTTGGATTATCCAGGTCTGCCATCCCATAAGCTGACACTCAAAGTTGGGGGCTCCAGTTATGCTTATGCGAAATATAAATCAGAAAAAAGGATTATGTAATGGTACCCGTATGATTCTAACACACATAGGTGAACGAATCCTCAAGGCAGATATAATCACGGGTTCGCACATTGGCAAAGAGGTTTTGATTCCGAGGATTGTTCTCTTGCACGACGAAACAAAGCTACCGTTCACTTTGCGCCGACGACAATTCCCCATCAGATTGTGTTATGCAATGACAATCAACAAAAGCCAAGGGCAAAGTCTAAAAGAGGTTGTTCTATACTTACCTCAACCGGTCTTCACCCATGGTCAACTCTATGTGGCCCTCTCGCGAGTGACCAGCAAAGCAGGACTAAAAATCATTAAGGGTGCAGACTCACACACACAGAAAGTGAAGAACATAGTATACAAAGAGATATTCAACCGCCTCCGCTGCAATGAGAGTACGTCAAATTTCATTTCCTAAATTTACTTCCGAAATTTCAAATAAACAACAATTTAATAATTCTCGCTTATTTTCAACCAGTATTCTAGCTATCAGCAATGAATTCAATCTTGGAATTTCTTCACTGACCATGGATATCTCACTATTTTCTGGTATGTCTACCTATTCCACAAATAAGACAAATCTATTACACTTACAATGTTATTTCACTCATGTATATTAAAAACATTTCAGGATCTCCAACGCAAAAGATTTCACTCGCATATGGACACCAACTTCGTTCCCCATTTTATCATATTATCTATCATTTCCATTTATTTTTTTTATTTCGGACCTTAGTATCTGCTCTTTAAAATGATAATTGCTTTCCACTGCTTTAAAACATTATTATTTTCATACCAAAATTTTATTGAGCCGCGAAAATACTGATCTCTAAAACGCCACCCATTTATTCAGAAATTCTAAAAATTATATAGATCATATAGATGTTGTCAATAAAAAAAATAACTTATCGAATAATATTATATGTCTATGGGTTATTCAATACTTATATTTTCGTCGTATGTGGGTTTAAAGATTGTTATTTAAACAATACATGAATGGATATACTTTCCGTGAAACTAATATATTATTTTGGCCTTTTTATAATCGCAGCTAATAACAAAAAAAAAACAGCTATAACTAATAAAAAACTATATATTATTTAGTTATTAATTGGATTGAAGTTATAAAAGAAAAATTTGTCAATAACAACCATGTAACATTATTTCCATTACATTCTTATTCAAAACCCTAAAACAAATTTACATGGATTCATCCTTATTAAAAACAAAGTATGTTGTCTTTACTTAACCTATGGAGATATCCCCATACATTACAAAATTTGGTATCATAACATCTTCGCCAAAATAACAATTTATGCAAAATAACGTTATAGGGATAATCCCCAAGGATACCATCTATCAAAGAACCCACCAACTTGAAGAAGGCTTTCCTCATGGCCCTATAACAGTATATATAAGGAATATTTAGGAAATCAAAATTCACCAACCATGTTATATCCAATCACGCACCGGCTTTCTATGCTATGACCACCAAGTAAGCCTTATCATAACACTATCACATAACACTATCAAATTGAAAAGAATAGTAAATACAAAATCATCATCATCACAAGCATAATACCTAACCTTTCACAAGGTAAGTAAGTCATTTTGAAAACACATAATTAAAAAAAAACTACATTTCTTCTAACCATGTCATAAAATAAATATGGAGTGGGTTATTATATGTCAAAAAGTTATAATTAGATAAGAAAATATTATCGATTATTTTGGTCAAAGAAAGACGTTTGATTTATTATTCAGTCTATTGGTCCTTCAAAAATATGTCGGTGATAAGTATGACAACACACACGTATTAGCACAACAAAAAACTTTTGCATTAAAACAATTTACCGGGCGTAGCCCGGGGGAAAGGACCTAGTGTAATAAATCTAAGGTCCTGTTATATCAATTGATGGGCAACGCATTTCACGAAAGATAACATTTGTTTTAGAAAAAATAGTTGCTCCACTATTACAAACAATACGTCCACGAATGACTACATATTTGGATAATAGTAGATGTATAAAAGAACTATAACATATATATGAAATCGAGTAAACAAACATCTTGTGAACTACTATGTATTATTTTTGCTGGACATCATCAATCATTAATTTTGATAGCAGTTTACAAGTGTATCGGGTTTGTGACCTGGTAATTTCTGATGATATTTAACATATTTTGACATGTTTAATATTTTATCTCATATTCTTTCATGTATAATATTGTATATTGAATGCATGATTTATGTGTGTTTAATTTATTTTAATCAGTTGGATATGTGTAATAATCCATTTTTGAAAGACAATTTCATTTGCTGATGTCATATTCTAAATCCTACACATTTCTCTGCTATCAAAATTATATTTATGGTGTTAACAACATTACACATATTCCTTCATAAAAGTTGTCATGTGATTCATATGGTTCAGTATATTAATTTTGTCAAGATGTGTGACCATTTTGTGATATATTATTCGTGTAGCTGAAAATCATTTTTTTCTTTTTTTTTAATCTAAAATAGAAGACGTGAACATAAATATTAAGCTTAACCTAATATATTTCCTGCCACATATATATATATATATATATATAATACAATAGAAAATTAACATTTAATGTATACATGTTAATTTTATACCATTTATATATCACTCTATGTTCTATATTTCTATTTACATTCGTGAATATTCCATGGTTTTCTTACATATGGAAAAAGTATTTAATGTTTTTATGAACTTTTATAAAATGTAAAAACTGTATTCAACACCTTTCTACCTCATTTAAATATTCAAAAAAAATTATTCAGTCAGCAGTTATATATAGTATGATTTAAGTTTTTATCATACGTTTGTTGATATTCACTGATTTTCTTATAAATATAAATAATATTTGATGATACTGGTCGTACTTTCATAAAATATTAATAGATTTGGATTTTTTTTGAGAAAAATCGATTTGGATTTCATAGCATTCTGTATTAATTATGGCATGTTTGAAACTTTTAAACCCAACTGAATAGTTTACTCAAAATTTTAATATGTTTAAAGTATGATATATTTCGGTTGAATAATTACTTCAATGAAACAAAGTTAAGTAAGTAGTAGTACTGGTCTAGCGGTTTTCATTTGAATAGAAGTTATCTTAAAGATTGATGTTGATTTCTTTTTTCTATTTGAGTGGTCAGATGAAAATAGTTAGATAATTTTACTTTTGAGAGGAATGGATCTTAGCTAGGGATGTTATAATTGGTGGTAAAATAACCCTATCTGACCATAACCCGAAATGAACCATCATAAATTGCAAAATCCAAAAGAAACCCTATACCATTAGGAAATCGGAGAAAACCGTATAACTTTAGGGTTACACTCTATTTTGAATATTTAATTGTCAATCATGTTTTTGACACAAGTTTGTTAACTTTCAATCTGCAAATTTGTATTAAACCTTTTTAAAATGTTGTAATCCTTAGTTCAAAAAAAATGTTGTAATCCTTAGTTCAAAAAAAAATGTTGTAATCCTTAGCCTTGATCTATTTATAAACCTCTTGCACGAATATGAACGTCTAGACTACTACCAATTAACTACTAAACTCCTTCGCGTTGAAATATCACTGCGTTATATAACCAAAGTTAATTAATATTAAATTTACTTTCAATCATTCAGCTCGAAATAACAGTTTAGTGTTTATTTAGTTTTACCGGAACGGACTATCGGAAATTCGGATCAACATGAAAAAACAAATTCAAATTTACGTTGCATGGATACATATTGTGAGACATAAAACGACATCGTTTCCAAGCCTCAAAACAAAAACAATCCAGCAGCACCAACAAAGACAACGTAGGAAGAAAAAGAAGAAAAAGAAGAAGAGGCCGAGTTGGTAGGCTCATGTCCCTTGCCTTTTAAATCCTCTTCAGGTTGCGCAAGCTCATCAGCTCCTCTTCCAGTATTGAACGGCGCGTAATCTTCCACGACCTCGACTCCTCCCGGCGCAAGATCTATAGGGACTTCATAATCCGAGTAATCTGTACCGTCCGTTGAGTTTTTTCCGACGAGAGGCTCTGGGGGAGATTGTACAGTGGTGGTTGGCGTCGTCGTCGTTGGTGAAGGATGTGAAGATGAATCGGCGGCGTAACTTCCACCGGCTAAAGCAAAACCTATGAGAAGGAATAAGAAAGCGAATCTTCGAGCCATATATATATAATTAGGTTTACGTAGTATAGAACGTGCGTGTGTGAGACCAAAAAAAAAATTGATGCAGCTCTCTGTGATTTAGTATGTATGTAAGGTTTCTCTATGAGATTGAGAGAGATCGATTGAGAAAATGGAGAAGAATGAATGAAAAAAAGATAGGGAAACTAAATTGGGAATTTATAAAAGCTATTAGGAGATGCGTATGGTTGGTAATTGAAACCAAGTGTTAGTTTTGTTGGTTTGAATTAATAGCTGTTCTTTTTTTTGTATACTGTTTTCGCAGTTTTTGAGAATATGGTTCATTGATATAATTAGCGTTTATTAGTTTTGTTTTCTTGTTAAGTGACAACTCTGAATTGTGAGTTTATTAAAGCAGTAACGTCAAAAAGAGTACAGGTAAAAATTGGCTGAGAT
>CAJHQP010006869.1:0-35646 GCA_905132765.1 Moricandia arvensis | reverse complement strand
CACTTGCTGACTCTTACATGAAATTCAAATTTTCGTGAACTAGTTTCTTCAACATTAACCCTACCTGCCTCTATATGCCTTGCAATACCTAACACAACCTGACAATATCAGTATTAATTTCGTAGGCTTCCACGAATCAAATATTTTATTCCATCTTTGTGGTCCTTGACCAATTTCTAAAGTTCCATTTGTTCCTCAGAAATGACGATGCTATGCAGGTTGCTACACTTCTTTTGAGTAATTTACAAAACTTCATGGCTGCCTTGTCTTTTCTGATCTTGATTCTCGGTTTTTGGGTCACTTTTGGCGTTCCTTGTGGAAACTGTTGGAACTCACAGTTGACATGAGTTCTCATAACCATCCGCATACCGATGGGTAAACAAGAGTTACAAACCGTTCTTTGGGTAATCTTCTCAAGTGTCTGTAGGTGATGACATTCGTACGTGGGCCTCTAAACTTCCTCAGGAAGAATTTGCACATAATCATGCTACAAATAGAGTACGGTTTATGTCCTTTTCAAGTCATCTATGGTACCATTCCGCGTGGTACGGTCGACCTTACGACTCTTCCGTATCGCACTCATTCTCATGGTGATGCCACTACATTTGTTGAGTCCTTGCTCAGTACATTCAACCACACACGCACGTTTGGAAACAGCGCTTCAAAATACAAAAATATTGCTGACAAAACATCGCCGTCGGCTGGTTTTTGACATTGGGTGATTTTGTATGGGTCTATCTTACTCGTGAAAGACTGCCCGCTAGTGCCTACAACAAGCTCAAGTCAAAGAAGATTGGTTGGTTGAATTTTTGGAACGAATCAACCAAATGCCTACCATTTG
This sequence comes from Moricandia arvensis, assembly GCA_905132765.1. Taxonomy (NCBI): domain Eukaryota; kingdom Viridiplantae; phylum Streptophyta; class Magnoliopsida; order Brassicales; family Brassicaceae; genus Moricandia; species Moricandia arvensis. The sequence continues at coordinate 34,805 of CAJHQP010006869.1, read as the reverse complement.
CACCTTCCAAATGATATCAACACCTCTGATGTTTTCAATGCCAAGTATATCTCTCATTATGCTACTGACGCCAATGGTTCTGATTCTGAGGTCGAATCCTTCTCACCCAGGGAGTCCTGATGCAACAACATCTAGCACATTGGCGCAACCTAAACTTTCCCAATTAGGAATAATTTCTTTTTCTTATGTGTTTTAAGTTATATTTCCTTTTTTTTCTTATGTGTTTTGATAATATTTTTTTTCTATTAGGATTTAGATTTTACTGACGGTGCTAAAGAGTCCTATATAAGGAACTCACTTAGCCACTTTTGTAGAAACTTTTGATTTATAAAACAAAGCTTTTTTTTATTGGCTTGAAAGATTCGACTCAATTCATCTAACAAGGACTTGGGTCTCAAGAAGCTATCGAAAGAAACTCTGATCGATCCAAGAGCAAGGCTCTACAAACCCTAAAAAGTTCAATGATCGACGATTCAGCCAAGTCGTACACTGCGCCAGATTAGTCTATGCCAAGTCAAGGAAAGAACTAATACAAATCAAGACTTCAGATCAAAGATTGAGAGAAAGGATGACTAGTAAATATTTTCAAGGTCAGCAATATCCTTGGACGATTCATCACCGGATATTGAGAAGCATACAACCTGCAATACAGATTTCTGGTAATTCAATTCATACTACAGAAAAAGGAAACTTACAAAGCAGCATTGAGTATAGAAAGGGAGTCGAGACCACAATGAGTTTGATCATACTCGCAATAGTGTTTCTAATTCTAGCAATCTCCTCAGTGTCTTACTAGTTCTTGTCTTTTTTGTTAAGATGACCCAAGGACAACTTGTGGGCAAATCAGGAGGTAGTAAGAGAATATGAGGATACATCAAGACATTGAAGATTTCGCTTCAAAATTTGATAGCTCAGCGTTGATTGAAGGCTATGCAAATCATTTATTGGCCAGGTGTACTGAATCCTACTCATTAGGAGTATCAAGATGCCTGGTGCTCTCCCAAATATCTGGACAATGGAGGATAATGTCATTGGAGCTGACTTGGGTATGGGCGGTTCCAGTTTAATTTCTGAAAAGGAGTAAGTATATTGAAGAATTACTTAAGATTCAACCTTACCCTTTGATTTATTCGATGATCTCATTGGTTCAATGAAAGCCAGCGGTGGAACCAAACTACACAACTGCAAAAACCTTTTGGGTAGAGAAAATTGGCGTTCCTATCCATTATCGAGCAATTTGACTCTTGAAAGTATTGGTCAGGCGCTTGGAGTGGTCCAAAGATGTTGGATTTAGATAATAGGGGAGTCCATATTGAGGTAGAGGCTTCAAGCAACTTTGTTTTGAAACTCTGATGGAGTTCCATGGTGGGGAAGAGGCTCTGCAAAATATAAGGTACACAAGAATTTTGAGGGTATTGTAGGCTACGTTAATTTTTGTACCATGGTCATCATAAAATGCCCTACCAATAAGGAGAATCAAGAGGAGGAGAAGGTATACAAGATGTTACAAAAGGGGTTTTAATAAATGGAGCCATGTAGATCAAAGATAAGGATAATGGAAGGATATTACCATGGAAAGGGGAAAGAAAAGAGGTACTAGGAAAGGGAATCAAAATGGATCCGAGTAGCAGACATAGACTCAAGGATTTCAACTGATATGTGAAACATGATTGGGTGGAGAAGATGGAGGATCCTATCATAGGAGTTCAAAGACACGGGAACTCAAGAGACTCACGTCAATGATACCATTCATTGTTAGAGTCATGTGGCGAGAGGAGCCAAAGAAATGTATCTAGAGGCTGCGAGTCTACCTACAACCGAAATGGAGATCTCCAATGAACCAAAAGAACCATCCTCATCAACTGTGATGGCCGTTAATGTTCTGAGGTAAACAAGAACCAAGGTATGTATGGAAATTGTAGTTGTTGTGGATTGTGTAGATTTAGTGAATGAGGTCGAGAACAAAGTTTTGAATGATCTATAGGATGATGGAATGGACTTAGATTGGTTAGGTGAGGATACTGAGGATATTGGGTTTGATTTTGTTTATGAAGGACCCATAGAGTAAAAGGGATGAGAAGGAACCATGATTGTCTAGGGATGTTAGTTGTGAGTGACTCTCATGTTCTGGACATTGATGAGGATCCGCCAGAAATCTAGATACAAGAGGAGGGGAGCGAGGTCTTGATCTTGGGAGGAACCAGGAATAAAGGAAATGTTGCGAAGAAGCAGGGGGCAAAGAAAAACTTGTTTAATCAACAGTGACCTTGCATGATGAACAACAAAAATGTATGGTTCATGCGCTATTAACAACTCACAAGAAGACTCTCTCGAAGAACACATCTATTCGGGGGAAGGATGAACAAGAGGAGGAGAAGGGCCCTCAGCCCCAAAGAGACAACCCAAAACCATAAAATTTTAACTACGGATAGATTGTGTGTTTTTTTAACACTTTAAAACTCGTTTTGGAACAACTATTAATCGGTTTTAATGCATTTTTGGTCTTCTAGCGTCTTTGTTCCTCTTCAACACATATCCCAGGTTAGCTTGTTGGAAAGAATACATGTGGAGAAAAATGGTCAAGGTCCGAATGGTGCTAAAAGCCGACTAGGATCGATCGATTGTCCCTTAGAGATCGTCCGCTCTGAACATGGATAGATCAATCTGCATCACATGGATCAAATTGATCAGTGACAAAACGAAGCAACTTTCCTTTTTCATGAGAAGACGTGTTTGAAAAACCTATAAACCTAAAAACCCAAGATTCTTCTTCGCTTTCTCTTGTCTTTAGTTCCTGACGGCCAGAGAGAGTGCTAAGGAGATACATGAGAGCTTTTTTGAGTCATTTAGATCATTTTTTAAACTTTTAGAAGAGAGATTATTCTTGTAGTCATTTGGAAGAAGATCTTCTAATCCCCTGTCTCTATTTCAATATAATAATCTGATGTTTTATTTTCTGATTTTGTTTTGTTATTGTTTTATTATGATGTGGTTAGGTTAGGGGTTTAAGATTTTGGATCATACTGATGTTCTTATGCTGAGACTTAAATAATCACCTAGCCTCTGATTTTGTACTTTAATAGCACAAAAAAATGTTGATTAAATTCAGTAAATATCATTAAATAGCACGGTTTTGTAAACAACGAAAGTTGATCTTAATGTGCCTTGTGAACTGATCATACCTGAATCTAAAGTTCGTTTAAAATCTAAGATACCAATGGAAGCTATTTCTTAAGATTTTAGCTCTAGGGTTAAGCACCACCGGAAGTAGGTAAATTCTAATATGTGATTTGATGTTGAAGCATTGCTATACTTGTTTGCCATGTATGCTTGTTGCATGATCATTACTGAAGAGAGATTCCTTGAGAATACTCATTCCTTATGCTTATTTCATCTGTTTTTAAATGCATTTGAATTGCCTCTTGTTTACTTGTTCCTGATTTATTGAATTTATAAATAGAAAACCAAACAAACAAATCTATTTCTGATTATTGAATTTATAAATAGAAAACCAAACAAACAAATCTATTTTATCGCTTTAACTTAGTTAACTTGTCTGCTACTTTACGTGTAGTCAGCGGTCATTGTTGATTCGATCCAATATTACTATTGGTGTACTTCTTGTGAACTTGCAGTTAGATAATCGGGGCTAAAAACCTAACCTAATCAAGTTTTGTCACTATTACCGGGACCAATTTCGTCATCTTAGTGTTAAAGATCAGTTTCAGTATATAGCATTTTATTAATTTTTCTTAACTATCTTCTTTCTCATTGTGTGTGCTCTAAAGTGCGTGAGCTAGTTTCATACTAGGACCCAAGGATCATCAAATTTACATTTGGAGTTAGAGCTTGGCCTCCTAGAGAGACATAATAAAGAAAAAGGACCTGCAACTGTTCAGGAAGTTGAAGAACTTGAAGAGTTGAGATGGCTTAAGAAACAAAACAACTAATTTCAAGGCAATCCTCAGACTCAGCAGGATAATAACAATGGCCAGAATCTACCTCATGTGGGTGTACAAGATGCCACAATGTTGGTAGCAAACACAACCAGCTGGAAATCAAGAAATACCGAGAATGACACTTGCGCATTATGACATCCAGATCTTTTTACGCGGATCGCTCTAGGATTTTTGTGAAGCCCTGACCTGAATTTCCTTACCATCGGTTCGTCCGTTGGTCGCCTTCCTTGACCACACATGGTCCTTTGCATATTTTTCCTCAATGAGGTTCAGTTTAGTTCAAAGTGTTCGCTTAGTCCTATCCAGAATCCTAGCAAAACACTAAGGATCACAGCAATATAAACATGTACCTTACTTCCTTAGTACTTGGTTGACTACCCGTCCATCCTTATGATCCTTGCTCACTATCTTCATACTTCCTTATCTCGAGCTTAACTCGAATCAGTCACTTAACCAAATCCCCTTGTTCCTTAGTCACTCAACTAAACCATCCCCACGTGACCCCAGTAGCAAGAAGAGACGGGCCAGTCTCAATAGAGCCATTCATAAACAGACAGTACGCTAGCCATGCTCCAGAGCTCCAGAACCAGTCTCTGATCACATCATGATCAGTCAGTTGCACACTCAGCTCAGCAGCCCTCAGACCACTCAATATCCTTTTCTCAGTTAAATATTCTGGTTCAGACAGTACCATGGTTCCTCAACTCATATCCTGGACCGCTAACATCCCAGCAGGTCAGTCAGACTTTATTTGAAGTAGTCCCTCAGTATCCTGTTCCACCACAGTCCTCGTACTGTGCAGACCACAAGCGTCCACCACTAAGACCCAGAATCCAGTATAAAAACCACCATTATCTTAAATATATTGGATCATTCTGATGTCTACTCATCCATCAAACAAGATTTCATAATAGCCTGCACAGATCAGGATATGCATACAAACGCTTCTGAGTATTCCTTGCTTTGTCTAGTACATACCACTCTCTTCTGTCACAGTTCCATTTCTCTATAACACGCCAGCCAGAACCCGAACAAGGCACAATCACCTCAGACCTCGTCGAAACCAGTACACGAATTCGTGTATCCACAGTATAATCCAAACATGGACCCCATGACTCAAGTTAATCATGCTCGATCATAACCACCCAATACTTCCAGTTTTCTCCTTGTGATTCCGCACAAAGAAATCATCAACCCTCTGGTTTAGCAACAGACCATGCTGATGCACAAGTCTCTCCTGATGGTACTCGACTTCATGCGGGTTGTAATCGGCCAACCCAATTAAATCTTTCATCCTGATCCATATGATCATTCCATTCTTGTTTGAATCTGAATCAGACTAAATCGGAACCAGTGTTGCTTGTCTCGCGAAGCAGTCTTCTCTTCTTCTCAATCATGATCTCAGTCTGTTGGAAAGAACTCCTGATCATCCTTCCTTAAAAGAATAAATGTCCAAATGTTGCCCTGTTAAGTACACCCATCATACTTAGTACAGAATTCATCGATCTCCAATAATTGACCATTGTCGGCCTGAACTCTTAATTCCAATCATATCATATCTCCCTTTTCAGTTGTTCATTGTGACAAGTGTCTCACCCGCCAACAACAAGATTGTGACGCATACTAGAACTGCGCTCCAGCAATCCTTCCCCCCATGATCGGCCTCCTCTCCTTCTTATATCCGATCCGATTATCCCTCTCCTCTCTCTCGAGTGTTTCTCTGTTTACTATTTAGGACACCGTGCAAGAGAAGTGTAAGCCCCTTCCCCCCCCCCCCCTTTTCCCCCATTTTAAAAGGATAAGATGGCGCGGTTACTTCTGCCCAATAACTGCCTCCCGCGCCTACAAGTCACTTAAACTGTCCACATCAGTTTCTTTCCCTCGGCCCCAACTGCCTAGTGACAGTTTAAAGCGGTTAGGAACTGTCCATAACCATTTGGAATTGCTCCCCTTAACTTCTCTCAACCGGTCAGGATAACTGTCCCATAAGCACTCGGCAACTGCTCTCAGTACAGCCGAGCAGTTCACAAATCCAGTAATCGTCAGATAATACTGTTCCCACCATTTTACTTGGCTTATCAGTATATGTTTGGCTAAGTAAACCGTTCCCAGCAAAATGTATATCAGTCAGTGTATGCACTGATCTAACTGATCTCGGATGACAAGTTAAACTTCCTTGTCTGAAATCCGACTAAGCTTGGTCTGACAAGCTCAACTGCTATGTCCGGACTCGACAATATTGTCTTAATCTTGAACAATACTATCTAGAAGACAAGTCCAACACTGAATGGCTCGTCTGTTAAGTATAGTTAAACCTGTCCTTGGACTGTTCCAGCTCAGACTGCAGAACGCGGGCGTTACAAGTCTCCCCAACATGGAATGAATTCGTCCTCGAATTTTAGCTGTCAGTTAGGAATCTTGTTTCTATCGCTTGAGATTATTCAAGACTTTTGGCACTCAGTTGCCTTACCTCAATTCACAGAATTCCGGTCACTCGACCATTGACATTTTCAGATTTTTGTACTTACTCTATTCGAACACTTGATCACAACCACACTTTGATTCGATCTCATTTATCGACTTTCTCGATCCCGGTCTTTTTACCTTATATCCAGTCTCACCGACTCAGTTAAGTTTGGCAACTCACTAAGCATAGTAGTTTTTATTTCCAAGCAATCTATAGGTGATCGGACACACGTTTTGGCGAGAACACTTGACTCCCAACAGTGTTGACCGGTTTACATCGACACCCGAAGTTTAACTCACTATCTTAGTTAAAGTTTCCCAGATTTGTTTCTATAACCTATCAGAGTCACTCATTGACTTAATCCTTAATCCCTCCAGGACTCAGTCAAAACCACTCTTAGTCCATTCTTGACTTGACTGTTTGAGATTTCATAAACTGATCTTTCCTTAGGCATGGACCAACTCTGAATGCTAGTACACTTGATCACTTCCCAAAATCACGGATCTCCCACCTTGATCCTTACAGTTGCTTCCACGGATCTCTAACTGATACTAACCGGTTTCCCGATCACTTATGATCATTACATACATCTCTAAGATCCTTACTGCTCATTATTGACACTTCTGGATCGCTCTTGATCCTTACAAATATTTCTTTCCTGGATCACACTCTTGTTCCTTATACAGTTTTCCTTTCGGACTCTCGGTCCCTCTCAGTACAGAATCCAGTATTGGCAAACTCATATAGTTCCCATTGACTCAGTCACAGTCCTGTCTTGGAATCTTTACCGTTTCCACATACATCATAACAAACAGAAAAGATAAACGTCCAACAGAAACGTGATAGGAAACTATCCACTAGTTCTCACCCACGCTTTCATTGCGATCAGAAACCCATAGTAGTTAACTCATTGAGTTCCAGTAACAGTACATTTTATGCCTTGGAAAGTACTGTTTTCCACAGGCATTAGACAGGGTTTCTGCAGACACCAGTAACGACAAACAATGGCAAACTAAACAAGTTCCCCATCAACGCGATAACAACTACGTTTTGGCGAACTCTCCGGTTCCCACAAACGCCAAAACAGAACACGCGAACTAACACATACATCTTGGAAAATCTCGGTCTCCATAGACGCTAGAACAGACAGACGTCAGCATATGCCTTGGCAAACCCACCTGGTTCCCAAAGTCATACAACCACATTCACATGAACACTTCGGCAAACCCACTTGGTTCCCAAAGGCGCCATGTCTAACAAAACACTCCGTCGTTCGTCTAGCATAATCCTTCCAAGTCATCGATCATCCATCTTTTTATCCAGCTAAGTTTTAGTAAGCATCACAGCTATAAGCACCTAGAGTGATGTAGACTCTCGCATGAAAGGAATCGATCATACTGCTACAATCGACACACGAACAGAAACCATCATTTATAGCATCTGGTACCTCTGAGTTGTTTCTTGATCACCAACTAATAATTGGCAAGTGTAACTGACTTCCAATATCTTGTTGCGATAATCACAACTCTCAAACCGCACAAGCCTACTACGACAATCATGTTTAGTCCTCTAGACAATAGCTTTGTCTTTTTTTTTGTCCTCTAGACCTCCATCTCAATTCTTGGACCACTTGTCCAAACCAGTTTCCGAACATGCCATTCATGCTAATCATTTCGGCTCTTTTTCCATTAGAAAATTTCGGCTCATGTTTAGTCCTCTAGAAAATTGCTTTGTCTAGTTCTCTATATCCAGACTTTCTTACAATGGCCACTTGCTAACATGTAAGTCTTACTAAGATTCTCCAAACCCAGTAATGGAAATTTTGGTTCCAGTTCTAGGACCAGCTTATCCATCTACTTAAAATCTTAGAGTCCGTATAAGCATTCTCCACAAAACCATACACTTTGAATGTAAGTTCTCTCTAACTCCACATTCCAGCACCAATGCCTTAGTCATTTATCCTTAGACTTTTCCAAGGATGACTTTTCAATCACAATTTTCCGATCCTTTGATTCGGTAAGATTATCTCTCAGCAATCCGTCCATTGCTTTAACCAGTTCCTTCCGATCTTGGCCATCTTTCGTTAAGACCTCCATCTCAATTCTTGGACCACTTGTCCAAACCGTTTCCGAACATGCCATTCATGCTAATCATCTCGGCTTTTTTTCCTTTAACACTTGTTCACTGAAGTCTCATTTCTAGATTAACTTATGGACTCCTTATCCCTTCCAGTTCCAGCATAATCAGATCCTTGTATCCACATCCGACCTCCTTGGTCCTTGACAATCCATTGTCTTACTTAGTCATTTCTGCATCTTCCTTTGGCTTTTCTCGAACCGCTTGATTCATCTTGACTTCAGTCCGCTTATCATTCCTTAAGCTTCAGAAAACTCTTAGGCCAATACTTCCCATTTCCTCAGTTCAGAATCAAGATCCATTGACTTTTATGAACATCCAAGTTGATCCATGACTTAGTTAAATTTTTGAACAACTCACTCGATTATTCCCGCATCTCTTAAGCAGTAACCCGATAATTTATTAAATGATCTTACTCTGGTTTCTTTTCCAGATAGACTTCTAAGTTAAAACTTGCCCGTACAAGTGTAACTCTGATTAGATCCTTCCAAGATCAAGTCACTTGATCAGTTCTTTAATGCTCGCTCTTAGTATTGTTCCTGTCCACTCGGTCTAGAAAATCTTGATAGTTTCCTAAGTCCTTTTTCTAGAACCATAATCTCTCTGATACCACTTGTGAGGCCCTGACCCGTATTTCCTTACTGCTGGTTATTTCGTGGGTCGCCTTCCTCGACCACACATGGTCCTTCGCAGATTTCTCCATATGCTAAGGATTTTTATCTATTTTTCCTCAATGAGGTTCACTTCATAGTGTTTGTTAAGTCCTATCCAGCATCCTAGAAAAACACCAAGGATCATAGCAATATATAAATGTACCTTACTTCCTTTGTGCTTGGTTGACTACTTGTCCATCTGTTATGATCCTTTCTTATTATCTTCATACTTCCTTATCTCTGTCTTAACTCGATCAGTACCTTAACCGAATGCCCTTGTTCCTTTGTCACTCAACCAACCATCCCCACATGACCAAGTAACAAGAAGAGACGGCTCAGTCCCAATCCATCCAGAACATACAATACGTTAGCCATGCTCAGCAATCCAGAACCAGCCACTGATCACATCATGATCAGTCATCAAGCTCTCGGTTTAATCTGTTCACTACTCTCTTTCAGACAGTACCATGGTTCCTGATAAGGCCTGATATTTACCACTATTGTGCCATGCGATCACCTCTCTTTAGAGTCTATTATATATTTTTGAAGTATGCTTTAGAGTATTTGCAGGTACGTTCTGCAGAACTTTGGTGATTTTGGAGCTTTTAGCGATGCCTAACTTCGCAAACGCCTCAGATGTTTAGCTAAGTATGGATACCTTCCCAAGGTGAGATGGATCTGATCGTTTTACACAAGATAGGGATTTGAATTAGATTTCGAATGCCACCAGTTTGATGTCAATCAGGATCCTAGAGGAAAACTTATGATGGATTTACTAAAGAGTGGTCTGTCTGCCTCGCGAGAGGAAGCTGTCGAGAAGGTGAATGAATGTCGATCGATGCGGCAGCCCTAGTGTCGATCGATGGTGATCCCAGAACACAGGCCCAACTTGTTTCAAGACCAACTAAAGACCAGAAGCCACCACAAATTACAAATACCCCTAGACGACTTTAGAACTAATTTATATTGTTTTCTAAGCCATTTTTGACGGCCTAAACTTATTCTATCAATTGTTCTAGGTTAGGAGAGAAGGGAGGAATTCCTTCAGAGTCCTCCTGGAAATCCTTTGGTTCTTTATTTGATTTCTATTCTATATATATTTCATCTATGATTTCTGTGACAAAGATCATGTCTGAGTAGATCCATCTACTAGGTTTATGTTTTCTAGGGCTTTTATGGATTAGCCAAACAATAGAATTGAAAAGGTTATTATCATATCTATCATTAAAATTGTTCTTATTGTTTGCTTCTAGAGTAATAAACTAGAAACCTGATCATAGGATAATTTGGTGCACGCGAGAGCATGGTTTATTTCATGATATTATTATATTGAGCTAGGTTGTTAGAAACAAACGATAGTTGATCGAAGGAACCCAGTGAACATATCAATTAGATCTTAATGCTTGACTTGAGAGACCATCGATCGACGCAAGATCATTGCTATCGATCGACGGTCATTCCGTGTCAACAAGCGAGAGCTGAGACATCGACTTAGTCAATAGATTAGATTGGCAGCGAGAGCTGGTCATCTTTTGCATTAGATATCGAGTTCTAGGATTGATACCCTTAGCTTCTATCCTCTATATTCCACTTGCCTGAAACCCTAAGTCTAGCTATTTCGCATTATTGTTTACAACAACCAATCAATCAATACTTTATTCAATGGCTAATAAATGGTTTCTCTAGCTTAACTGGTAAGTATATAGTCTATTGTGTATCCACGCACCATGTGGATTCGATCCTTAAGTACTACAATTGAACCTATTATTTGAGAGAGTAAAGTCACTCCTTAGGGTAATTTCAGTGATATCAAATTTGGCGCCGTTACCGGGGAGCGAGGATTCGCCATTAGAATTGATAATAGGTTTAGTCTAGGTTTTTATTATTGTTCGTAGTTACTGATTTTTTTTCTTCTTGTGTTTTAGGTACATAAATATGATTACCAGAATCAATAAGAGGATATCACTCTTACTAGTAGATCCCCTGGATTGAAACGCGTGATCCATAAGGCTACGAGGGCAGTCGACACCCTCCAAGCAGCGATCAATAGCGTAGAAGTCCAAGTATTGAACAACACTGCTCATCAAGTATCGATCGACATTACCCAAGCAGCAGCGATCGACACCAACAACTCTCCATCGATCAAAACAATCAACACCATGTCGGTCGACACCAACCACTCTTCATCGATCAAAACTACTTGCGAGAATATAGAGAAGCTCGAAGTACTCATACTTAGTGTTGACAATAATGGCATCTTACAGGAAGAAAGAGATCGTGCGCGTAACAGTGCAAGGCAATTGATTCATGCACAGGGGACTGCAATCTCTGATGCTACTGCTGTTACTGTGGATTCAGGGATTGAACAACAAAAGAGACTTAGAGACTACAACAGGCCTGAGGATTTCTACGCCAAAAGGTATATGATGCGTTGTTATGCAGGCAACATAGGAATGTCTTTCAGCTGATCCTACATATATCTCTCTTGTGGGTCAGCTTCCTTTTCATGGTCTTCCTCATGAATGTTCCAGTAACCACACTGAATCATTCAATAATTTAGCGTTCAACCATTGAGTGCAATGGAGTCTCTGAAGATTACTACTTCTGCAAACTATTCCCATAACCTCTTGCTGCAGAACCAGCATGTTGGGTCAAGAGGTTGCCACCAGGATCTCTCACTACCTGGAATGACATCATGAACGTCTTCGTCATCAACTTTCTCTATGATACTCAAGCAAATATGGAGATCGAGATGGAATCTATGCTGAGATATATGGAGAGGAATAATAAGAAGATGGATATGGAGAGCTGAGAAGAGTAGAAGAAACCGATATTAGTGATCCGACTTCAGCATCGATCGACACTAAGACTTCAACATCAACCGACGTTAAGACCGCAACATCGCTCGACACTAACCCGATTTGTCGATCGACAGCATTATTGGAGCTAGAGGAATTCATGAAGCAATTGGATGAAGCACAACCTGAAGATTTGGGTCAGGACTCGGAGCAGAAGCTTAATGACGATCAACACACTTCGAGAAGATATATGGAAACTTCACCAAAATCTGGCATCGATCGACACCCACCGGAAAGCATTGATCGACAGCCACCCAGCTTCATTGATTGACACCCATTTTCTGATATCGATCGACACCCATGGCTGGATGAACCATATTACGTAATTGAACCAGAACCAGTTGGGAGGAGTATGCGCGAGTCTGAAACCTCACACCTTGTTGTCCCAAAAAATCTACGACCACCTATCTACAGAGAAGAAGCTGCTGGTTTTCGCAAAAGAGTGAAGAGGGTACATGGCCCTGTAAATTTTTTTGTTCCCTGCGTTGTTTTAGAGGTCAAAATTCCTATTCCACCAGATAAAAGTGTGCATCCGGGTTCCTACAGTGTGGTATCTGATGATCAGATGTATGTGGTAGCTTCTCCGACAGGGATAAGTTATAGAAGTGACATCGAAAAAATCCCATAAGAAACAGTATCGATCGCCACCAGAACTGCAGTATCAAACGACACCACCATTGGAGCATCGATCGACCACAACACTAGAGCGTCGATCGACACCCGTCGTGTATTAAAGCAAAAAAAAAACATTGAAGTGTGTCGAAATCTATTTGATGGAGGCACCACGAGATCAGACAAGTCGGGGGGAAAGAAGAAGAGGAAATGGAAGAAGAGTAAAAGGACCAAGGAAGATCCTCATTTATCATTGATTCCACTTCTCAGTTGGTGTTAGAAGTACAGAGTGTGCAGCAGATGGTTCTCACAGTCATTTGAAAAGCTTCGAGCACTCCTTATTTCTAAGATGATAGACAATGGAGAAGAGTCTCTAGAGCCTTTCACAAGAAGTGATGAAGCTGAAGACATTGGACATTGGGAATTGTTTTGGAGCAAGACCGAAATCTCATCAAAACAAAATCAGAACTCCAAAACATCAAGCTAAGACTATAAACAAGGCGCTGAGTGGGAGAAAACCCACTGTTTAGTAAGTTTTCAATTAGTTTTTAATTATATTAGTCTAATTTTGGATTTTATTTATTAATACAGGTTTTCAAAACAAAAAAAGATTCGAGGAAGATAGTCTGCACAGAGCATCGATCGAGACTTGATCACTATTGATCGACAGAGCAACCCAAGTATCGATCGATCGCCACTTCACTCTGTTCGATCGACGGTCACCATCGCGAGCAGGTATATCGTTTTTCCTTCTTAGATTTGTCCTTATGCTTTATTTGCTTTTGTATAACACTGGGGACAGTCTTGTTTCAGTCTGGGGGAGGTTATTCATATTGTGGTATGTTTTGAGTTTTATTATCTATGAGTTTTTATTAAAAGTTTTTATATAGTCAAGAATGGGATTATGATCATTTTAATATTTTTAATTGTTCACTAACCACAACTATAGCACCATTCTTAGACTTGTTGATTGCAGAGAGTACTAGAGATACTGATAGGGCCTGATATTTACCACTATTGTTCCATGATATCAGCCCTATTTAGAGTCTATTATATGTGTTTGGAGTATATTTTAGAGTATTTTCAGGTTCAGGTACGTTCTGGAGAACTTTGGTGATTCTGGAGCTTTTAGAGATGCAGAACTGCGCAGATGCGTCAGATGTTTAGCTATGGATGGAGACCTTCCCACGGTGAGATTGAGCTGATATTTTAACTTAACAGAGATTTTTGCGTTAGCTTTCTAATTCCACTGGTTTGAGGTCCATTGGATGGTTAGATCTAAAGTTATGCCCGATTTACTGAAGAGTGGTCTGTCTACCTCGCGAGAGGAAGCTGTCGAGAAGATGAATGAGTGTCGATCGACGGCACACACTTGGTGTCTATTAACGGTGATCCCAGAAGACAGGCCCGGCTTGTTTTATGGCCGACTAAAGCCCATATGTCATGGCAAGTTACCAGAATACCCCTGCACGAGTTTAGACCTAATTTATTTAGTTTTCTAACCCATTGTTAACAACTAAGATTTATTTTATTCATTGTCTTAAGTTTTAGAGAGAAAATCAATTCTCTTTAAGAGATTTATTGGAACTCCTTTTGGTTTATATTGATTTTTATATCGATTATTTTTTCAGACTATGGTTTGTGTTGTTGCTTCCATGTTTGACTAATCATCTTGTTAGGTTTAGTGATTTCATGTTCTTAATGTCAAACTGATAGTCATAGGATTGCTAGGTTATCTGGAGATCTCTACACCAGGGTGGCTTGTAATACTAGGATCTAAAGTAGTGGAATAGCACGAGAGTGTGACTGGTTACTTGAAACTAAAATCATAAGACAATTTAGAGGCACGAGAGTGCAAGTAATTAACGGAACCCAAGCCCTGTGTGGATTAGATATCTCTGGGCATACTAGAGTTGGTCTAAGATCTAGTTAAACATTATCGATATGTGTGTTAAACATTGTCTGAGGTCGCATTGATACCCAAGCATTGGTATCGATCGACGCTCGATCCTTGTTTGCATGAGAGAGCTGGAACATAGAACTTAGGTATTTGTTTAGTAATTGCATGCGAGAGCTGGATTACTTGCGTATTGAATTCGAGTTCTAGAATTTGATCTATAAAACCCTTAGGATCCTAGATTTGTGTTTTGAATCTATTGATTGATAAATCCATAGATCTAGCTATTTCATCTTATTGTCATCAAACTAATCACTTGTTTACTTGTCAACTATTACTTCTTTAATACATTGTCTACCTAACTTAATCTAAGCATTTATAGTCTATTGTGTGCCCACGCTCCATGTGGATTTGATCCCTAAGTTCTACAATCGAACCTCTTATTTGAGAGAGTAAATAGTAACCTAAACGGTTAATTTGAGAGTGCATAAAAAAGTTAAATCAAATTTGGCGCCGTTGCCGGGGAGCGAGGATCGCCATTAGACTTGATTAATAGGTTTCGTCTAGGTTTTTATTTTCTGTTTCAGTTACTTACATAAATTTTTTCTTGTCTTTCAGGTACATGCAGAGCAGTACGAGGAACAACAAGGAAAAAGACTCACTTTTCTCAGACCCAACAGCTATTAAACACACCATCCGCAGAGAGTAACGCCTAGCATCGATCGACAACAACACTTCGTCATCAATCGACACCACTCTTGGACGAACATCGATCAACACTTCTACTCTACCATCGATTGACAGTAACCGGCGAGTGGAGATGGTTGCGGCACTTATTCTGACTAGGGATGGGAATGGAGACCAGCATGACCCTGAGGGTTATCTGTGTAATGCAGCAGGTCAGAAATTAGATGCACAAGAGGCTGTAACCCCTAAGCATCGATCGATAGCAGAGTTGATCAGGCCTACTCGATTATATATGAACAGGTCTGCGATTCAACCTCGAGAATTCCAGGGGGTCAACGGCCAGATAAGACCTGCATACTTCACTCATGTGAGAGAGCACCCCTTTCATGGCCTTCCCATGAGATCCCATGGACCACATTGAAACACTAGAGGATTTTGTTTATAGCATCCTGGAGCATGAAGAAACTAAAGACTATCTTCTATGCAAGTTATTCAAGTATTCTCTCTCTGGGAATGCACTTGTTTGGCTGAAACTTCTATCACCAGGATCTCTCATTACCTGAGATGATGTCAAGTCTGCGTTTCTGAATAATTTTTTGATGATACAAAGACCGAAAAGATAAGGGATAAGATTTTGACAATCTCTCAGAGACCCACAGAAGGTTTTAGATGCTCTTGGGACAGATTTAGGGAGTACCAAAAAGACTGTCCACATCATGGTTTCACGGAGGTTCAACTGCTGGGATTCTTCTCCAAAGGTATTGATGCGCAGTATCATATAATGTTGGATCAGGCAAGCGAAGGGAACTTTGGGACTAGGAATCCAGAGGAAGCTAAGAGACTAATTCAGAACTTTGTGTCTAGCAACAGTATTAAAAATATGGATACTCACATGATGCAATTAGGTGTTACTAATAATGACAAGATCATTGAGGTTGAGGACAAAACTGATTTTGTACACGAAGTCTCGTTGGTGGAACAAGATGCAGAAGAGGAAGGGAATCATATAAATGAAATTTGTTTT
Organism: Moricandia arvensis; assembly: GCA_905132765.1. NCBI lineage: Eukaryota > Viridiplantae > Streptophyta > Magnoliopsida > Brassicales > Brassicaceae > Moricandia > Moricandia arvensis. The sequence continues at coordinate 18,512 of CAJHQP010006869.1, read as the reverse complement.
CAGGACCATATTCAGAGGATAAAATCTACTGGAACGAGCCATAGAAATTCAGCAGAAGATGAGTGCATAATTAAATCTGAGGTTGGATTTTATCCACAAAGAGCTGAATGGAAAATTAGAAGCCATAAACACCCATGTCAGGATGCTAAACACCCATAATTCTTAGACAGCAGAAGCTGTGAAGAGACAAGAAGCTCCAGTTAAAGGGAAAGCTCGGGAGAGCAATATGCACCATGTTGATGCCATCTTAGATAATGACTTTGGGGGAAGTAATTGAGCATGAGAAGCTGGAAGAAGGTGCTTTTATAGTTGAAAGTTCTATGACCTTTGGCAGCTCGTACTGGTGTCTATCGACACCATCAGATGAGGCATTGATTGACACCCATAGAAGAGTACATAGGAAACGTGAAAATTCAGAGCCACTCAGACTTCGCCACACGACACCCACTTCCTCTCAACCCGTTTTGTGTTAAAACGGACTCCATCGATCGACACCAACAAGAAAACATCGATCTACATCAACGGGCAACAAATGATCGACAACATCAGACGAGCATCGATTGACACACGCCCATGTCAAGCCATAATGCACACCCCTCATCAGAAAGGCAAAAAATGACCAACCAATCAGGAGGATGTCAATGCACCAGAACAAGGGCAATTGATTCCAGCTGAAACCTCTTTTGTTGACAGCATCGATCGACGGTACACACCATCTATCGATCAACACCAGCTGGACAAAAATGAATCTGGCATGGACAAGCAGGCACCGAAAGAAAGAAGTCCAAAGAACATAGTGAGATCTAGAGAACCCTATATTCACAAACCCCTCATGAGAGAAGCTAACAAGGCTGAACTTGATGGATTTCAAAAGAGAGTGAAGAGGGTCCCTAAGGATATGTCTTTGAGGATGCAAATCACCAGTACAAACTTGGTAATTTCTTCAGAGAGAGCAAGGAGACAGATAAGGACATTGAGTTGCTGTTTAATATGGTCAGCCGTAAATCCAAGAAGAGACTGAAGAAGGAACAAGATCCTGGGAAGTTTCTGACTCCCTACTGTATACATGACACCAATTCCCATACGCCCTCTGTGATACTGGATCTGTAGTCAGCATCATGGCCAAGGACAATGCCGAATTGTTAGGATTAAAGGTGGAACCTTCTCAAGATAGCTTCGCCTTCGGATAACTCCAAGGTAAACTCAGTAGGCACAATCAACAATGTTAAAGTAGAGATAGGTGAATGCACTGTTCATGTGGACTTTCGTGTTTTGGAAAGAAAATCAGGTCGAGAATCTTCTCTTATCTTTGGAAGAGCCTTTATGGCTACAGTACGGGCTGTTTGTGATCTCAAGAAGAATAGGATGTGCCTTACTAATGTTGATGAAAATTTCTTCTATAACCGTGTGGGAAAGACCAAAAGTGCAGGGTTTATTTCATGGATAGAGGCGTCTGAAGATCCAGCACCTGCATCTGATTTAAACCGCGAAACCATAAAACAAGCATCACTGTCGATCGATACTCGTCTAATAGCGTCGATCGACACTATCAAGATTTTAGAGCAACGTGTGATTGAAAAGCCTAAGTCTGGGGGAAGGTCCATGAAGAAGAAACAAAAAAGAAGGTAGATGCAGATTTCTTGTGAACGATTCCTTCGCGATGTTATAAGGGAAGTCTTGAGTATAGGATGTGCTGCAAAGGAAGTATGCAACCTTTTACCAAGGTCAGGGTGCTATGTGATCCAGAGCTGAAAGACAGAGGAGAAGCTTTAGCAAGAGCTTTTATCAATAACATCAACAAAATGATGAAGAGGGACACTGAGAGCTGTTCTCGACTAAGTTCTCCTTCTCATCCGGACTGAATCAGGGTTCCAAAACGTCGAGCTAAAGACTATAACCAAACGCTAAGTGGGAGGCAACCCACTGTTTAACTGTTTAAGTCCACCATCGATCGACATCATATAGGCACCATCGGTCGACCTTGGATCGGGACCACCGATCGACCACACATGCCTACCATCGATCTACACCCTCTTACAGAGAGAGGTATCGAGTTTTCTACTTAAGCTATTTACTTATGATCTAATTTTTCCTAATAAATCTGGGACGGATTACACTGGGGACAGTGTAATTTAGGTCCGGGTGAGGTTCGCTGATGCTATTTGATTTGTTTTTAGTCTTATTTACTATATATATATATATATGTGTTTTTCAAAAAGTTTTATTGATTCAAGAAGGGGACTATGATCAAGATTTATTATTGACTAACCACACTTTAGCAACATTCTTAGAAGGTTTTGCAAAGATTACTAGAGATACCAAAGTGGATCATCCTGTCACTATATCACACTTTCTTAGAAAGTTCGAAGGAACCGAGGCTGATTTCCAACACTAATCCTGAAATTATTTGCTTGTTTTTGGATTCGGTATACATTGGATCGGATTTCCTCTGCAAGTCTAGAAGGAAAAATTCCGTGTGCTTCTGATTTCCCCTCTCTCTCCTATTCAGATTAAAAAGGAGTCGAAAAGGATTTGGTGGCTACAACCATTAACGCTTGATACATATGATCCTAGAAAGAGATAAAGGTAAAAAAGAAGTGAACAGGATCTGGTGGCAAAAACTATTAGGGCTTGATTCATGGAAGCTTATCCAAATATCTCAGTTAATTAAAAAATGAAATGATACCCTCAAAATATGGGAGACATTGACTGAGAAGATGTGAGAAGGCTACTTGTGTGTTCAGATACTTGCAGAGGTAAGAGTCCATATATCCTTTGATCGATACTCCCAATGTAAAGCCTGCACTTTTATCTTATGCAAAGAAATGAAATCAGTAGAGGGGCGAGTCAGACTAGTATTCGCTAAGTTGTTGGTAGAATGAATTTGGTTGCTATACTAGGATAGGTTATATAAAGTTTCTCTGTGATTGACTTGATAGAATGTGTTTGCAACAAAGTAGGGTGACAGTTATACTTAGACATTATGCGAGTCTCCGCTTTACAAACCTCTTTCGCACGCTAGTTTGGATGAGGACAAGCAAAAGGTTAAGTCTGGGCAAGATATTTAACACTATTGTGCCATGATATCAGCCCTATTTAGAGTCTATTATATATTTTTGGAGTATGTTTTAGAGTATTCTCAGGTTCAGGTACGTTCTGGAGAACTTCGGCGATTCTGGAGCTTTTAGAGATGCAGAACTGCGAAGCTGCATGAGATGTATAACTATGGATGGAGACCTGCCTGAATTGAGATTGATCTGATATTTTGACATAAGAGAGCACTCTGAGTTATCTTTCTAATGCTATATGTTTGAGGTCCATCGGATGGTTAGATCTAAAGTAATGCCTGAGTTACTGAAGAGTGGTCCGTCTGTCTCGTGAGAGGAAGCTGTCAAAAAGATGAATGAGTGTCGATTGACGGCACAGCCTAGGTGTCGATCGACGGCACAGCCATGGTGTCGATAGACGGTGATCCCAGAAGACATGCCCAGCTTGTTTTATGGCCGACTAAAGCCCATATGTCATGGCAAGTTTCCAAAATACCCATGCATGAGTTTAGACCTAATTTATATAGTTTTCTAAGCCATTGTTGACGGCTAGGCTTTATTTTATTCATCGTCTTAAGTTTTGGTGAGACAATCAGTTCTCCTTCAAAGATTGATTGGAACTCCTTTGGTTTTATAATGATTTTTATATCTATTATTTATTCACACTATGATTTGTGTTATTGTTTCCATGTCTTAGTAATCATCTTGTTAGGTTTAGGGAATTCATGTTCTTAATGTCAAACTGATAGTCATAGGATTGCTAGGTTATCTATAGATCTCTACACCAGTTTGGCTTGTAATACAAGGATCTGGAGTAGTAGAATAGCACGAGAGTGTGACTTGTTACTTGAACCTAAAATCATAGAAATATTGATTGATAAATCCCTAGACCTAGCTATTTCATCTTATTGTTATCAAACGAATCACCTGCTTACTTGTCTACTATTACTTCTTTAATAAACTGTTTGCCTAGCTTAATCTAAACATCTACAGTCTATTGTGTGCCCACGCTCCCTGTGGATTCGATCCCTAAGTACTACAATTGAACATCTTATTTGAGAGAGTAAAAAGTATCTCAAAGGGTTAATTTGAGAGTGCATAATAAAAGCTACATTAGATACCAAAGTGGATCATCCTGAGATTAGACTACACTTGCTTAGAAAGTTTGAAGGAACCAAAGCTAACCTACAACCTAATACTGACTAAATTTCTTGCTTTGGGTCTTGGTATACACTGGATCAGATTCCTTCTACAAGTCTGTTAAGTACAAGTCATTGCATCTCTAATTCCCCTCTCTCTTTCTCTCTCTCTCTCTCTCTCTCTCTCTCTCTCTCTCTCTCTCTCTCTCTCTCTCTCTCTCTCTCTCTCTCTCTCTCTCTCTCTCTCTTGGCATCTACTAAAAAGAAAAGATTGAGATGATTTCCTGAGATGCTGAGAGGTAGGTACATTACTGATGACCCCACTATTCCAATTCAAAGGAATGATCACACATTGTTGGAAGCGAGGGGTATGTACATTACCGATGCCCCACTATTCGCCTATATCTTTGCCTAGAAAAGGAAAAACGAAAATAAGATGGCAAGATGGACTCTATCAACATCATTGTCCATTAAGTTTGAGATCCACAAAGATTCAGAAAAGAGAGAAAAGAGGGAAGAAAGGGATCAGAGAAGACTACTTGTATGATCAGATACTTGCAGTGGTAAAGAGTCCATGTGTCCTTTGATCGATACTCCCAAGGTAAACCCTACACTTTTATTTTATGCAAAGAAATGAGGTTAGTAGAGGTGTGAGCCAGACTATTATTCGCTAAGTAGTTGGTATAATGGATTTGGATGTTATACTAGGATAAGATATATAATGTTCCTCTAAGATTAACAATTATTTGATGTGGTTGAAATATTGTAGAGGTGAGAAGGTTAAGTTAGATATATTGTGAGTCCCCGTGTTTTTCAAACCTCTTCCACAAGTTTACCCTTGTTTCACTTAAGGACAAGCAAAAGGTTAAGTCTGGAGGAGTTTATATGGCCTGATATTTACCACTATTGTGCCATGCTTTCAGCCCTTTTGAGTATGCTTTAGAGTATTTTCAGGTTCAGGTATGTTCTGGAGAACTTCGGTGATTATGGAGCTTTTAGAAATGTAGAACTGCGTAGACGCGTTAGATGTTTAGCTATGGATGGAGACCTTCCTGCCTTACTATTGAGCTGATATTCTGACACAAGATAGAGAATTGAGTTAGATTTCCAATGCCACCGGTTTTAGGTCAACAAGGATCCTAGAGCCAAACTTATGATCTATTTACTAGAGAGTGGTCTGTTTGCCTCGCGAGAGGAAGCTGTCAAGAAGCTGAATGAATGTCGATTTACGGCGCAGCCCTAGGGTCGATCGACTGTGATCCCAAAAGACAGGCTCGACTGGTTTCAAGAGCGACATAAGACCAGAAGCCACCACAAATTGCTAGAATACAACTGGGCGAGTTTAAACCTAATTTATATTATTTTCTAAGCCATTGTGACGGCTAAGTTTTATTCTATCTACTGTTCTAAGGTTAAGAGAGAATGGAGAAAATCATTGAGAGTCCTCTTAGAACTCCTTTTGTTCTTTATTTGATTTATATTCTATATCTATTTCATCTATGATTTTTGTGACAAAAATCATGTCTGAGTAGATCCATCTACTAGGTTTAGGGTTTCTAGGGGTTTGATGGATTAGCCAAACAATAGAATTTTCTAGGGGTGATTATTATATCTATCATTAGAATTGTTCTTATTGCTTGCTTCTAGAGTAATTAACTAGAAACCTAATCATAGAATTATTAGGCGCACGCGAGAGCATAGTCTATTACCTGATATAATTCTATTGAGCTATATTGTTAGAAACAAACAACATTTGATCTAAGAACCTATTTAACATATCGATTAAGTTTTAATGCTTGACTTGAAAGACCATCGATCGACGCGAGATCATTGCCAACAATCGATGGTCATTCTGTGTCAACAAGCGAGAGCTTAGACATCTGACTTAGTCAATACATTAGAATCGCAGCGAGAGCTGGTCATCTTTACATTAGATATAGAGTTCTAGAACTGATACCCTTAGCTTCTATCCTCTATAATCGACTTGCCTGAAACCTTAAGTCTAGATATTTTGCATTACTGTTTACAACAACCAATCAATCAACGTGCTAATTTATTCACTGCCTAATAAACTGTTTGCCTAGCTTAATTGAAAAGTCTACAGTTTATTGTGTGCCAACGCTCCCTGTGGATTTGATCCCTAAGTACTACAACTGAACCTCTTATTTGAGAGAGAAAAAGTCAATCCTTAGGGTAATTTGAGTGTTATCAGTTCCCCAACTCATATCCTGGACCACTAATGTCTACTAGATCAGTCGGACTTTATTTTAAGTAGTCTCTCAGTATCATGTTCCACACAGTCCTCGTACTATGCAGACCACAAGTCCGCATGTTATGAACAGAATCCAGTACAAACCACCACGATGATCCAGACTTTATCGAATCAGTTTGGTATGTACGCGTACATAAAAACTAGACTTATTATCACCTTCACTGACCAGAATATGCGTCCAAACGCTTCTGAGTTCCTCGCTCGTCTAGTGCAGACAACTCTGTTTATGAATTCCATTTCTCTATCACATCAGCCAGAACCGGACCAGGAACAATTGCCTCATACCTCGTCGCAACCAGTACAGGGACTGGTCTATCCATAGTATAATCCAAACATGGACCCCATGACTCGTGGTTAAGCATGATCGATCATAACCACTCGATACTCAAATTTTCCTCTTGTGATTGTACGCAAAGCAATCTTCGCGCCTTCTGGTTAGCAACAGAACATGCCGATGAACAAGCCTCTCCTGATCGCACTCAACTTCATGCGTTTGTAACCGCCAACCAATCCAGTCCTTCATCCCGATCTATATGATCATTCCGGTCTGGTTTGAATTTGACTAAGACTTCATCGGAACCAGTGTCGCTTTTACTTCTGCCCCATAACTGCTCCGGCGCCTACAAGTCACAAACTGCACACAACAGTTTATTTCCATTGGCCCAACTGCCTGGTGTCAGTTTTAGGCGGCTTAGGAACCGTCCATATCCGTTCTGTAACTGTTCCCCTGAACTGCTCTCAAACCGTTCAGGATAATTGTCCCATAACCACTCGGTAACTGCTCTTCGTAACTGGCGAGCAGTTCATAAATCTAGTAACTACAGATAACTGTTCCCACCATTTTACTTGGCTTATCAGTACACGTTTGGATCAGTAATCCTTCCAACAAAAACGTATATAAGTTACTCCATGCACTGGCTAAATGATCTCAGATGACAAGTCCAACTTTCTTGTCTGAAATCCGATTAGTCTTGTTCGACAAGCTCAACTGCTATGTCCGGACCCAAAAATATTGTCTTAATCCGAAAAATACTATCACAATGAAAAGTCTAACATTGACTGGCTCTTCTATTAAGTCTAGGTAAACCCGTCCTTGGACTGTTTCAGCATAGACTGCGGAACGGGGGCGTTACAATTTTCCCACCTCCTGTTGATCGGAGAGATTTTGAGATAATTCTGGTCTCATCAATTTGATGGAGCAGAACTAATTCCATGGACTTCGTTCAGAGAACATGTTTCATTTGGAGTGTTTTGAGTCAATTTGCAACATATCAAGATAGAATGGGGCTCCTGAAAGAAACTCTGATGTGCACGTTGTTCCCTTTCCGTAGGCTGATAAGGCTGTCCAATGGTTGAAGTCGTACCACCAGGTTCTCTTACTACTTGGGATGATATAATAGCTTCTTTTTTTTTGGAACACTTCTTCACTAATTCGAGGTCCACATATATAAGGAGTAAGATTGGATGTTTTCAGCAGCTCGGTTATGAGAGTTTTCATGAGGCATGGAAGAATTTAAAGGAGTACACACTGGAATGTCCTCAAAAAGGTTACACTGATGTGAACCTTCTGAAAATCGTACAATGGGTTCAAAGAAAACCATCAGAATGGAATGGAACTTTCTAGTAATGGAGACTTCATGACCAAGACAATGGAAAAAGCCTACATCTTTGTTGGGGTCAAAAAGGTAATCTCGAAATTAATGTTTAGGATTGCATATCTTAGGGAAAAATTTCTCGAAATAATTTCAAAAAATTTCCTAAGTTTAAAAATCCCGAGAAATAATTGCATCGGAAACTGTGAACAATCTCAAATTGGATCAATCAATCCAACACGCCTGATGGCGAGATTAACGGACCACACCCAACTCGCCATCAGGCGAGTTGGATCGACCAAGTCCATTTCGTGTTGGGGTCAAAATGGGTTACGACAGAATCAACATCGGAAACCTACCGGGAGAATGCGTTTTTTGGGATCAAAAACAGTATTCTCGAAATCAGCATCTAAATATCAGTGTCCGCCCCAAAACTCGAAAGAAAGGAACACGGATTGACCAACTCGCCATACGGGCGAGTTGGACGACACAGACTGACCAACTCACCTGTATGGCGAGTTGGTCAGCACGGATCGACCAACTCTCCATACGGGCGAGTTGGACAGACATACCAACCAACTCGCCATACGGGCGAGTTGGATGGCATGACACGACCAACTCACCCATACGACGAGTTGGACAAGGCCAACTCGCCGTACGGGCGAGTTGGTAAGCACGACACGACCAACTTGCCCATATGGCGAGTTGGATGGGCACGAGGAATCTGACTTGCTCGTTCGCCAAGTCGAATCAAATAAATCCAGTCTCACCTTGTGCTCATTAAACTCCCTCTTTCGATACTTGATCGAACTTGTGTTAGTTCCGTCTTGATTGGGATTTGACATTGGAACTTTACCGAAAGAGCTTCGTTTCTCGAGAAAGGATCGGGTTGATCGTTGAGACGATAACGGTTAAATAAGCACCTAGAGTCACGCGCCCCATATGAAAGATCATAACTCTCGGACGAGGTCATCTTAGCAATGTTATTTCGATAAAATCCTTGAAACGCCTATGTCAGAAAACTGCCCGACAAGGTCTACAGCTCGACTAAAGGCCCACTCGCGATTTTATCCGAAATCAAGCCCAAACATTGTGACAGTTTACCTTTTATTTTGCAGGAAAGTATATATGTTAAAGGGATAAATGTCAAGATCGAAGGATAAATGTTAATTTTCCGAAGATAATCATGAAGATTTAGGAAAAAAAGGAATATTTCCGCAAAGCGATAAATTCAACCATGGGAAGAAGGGGAAAGAGCAAACCGCCTCTAGAGGAGTATATAAGGACTTCAAGGGTGATGAAGCAGAGGACACATGAAAATCTCTACTCAGAGCATTCAGGCAACTTTCCGTTTTTGTTATTCGAGCTGCGACTCAACTAGGGTTTTGCAGTCTTAGGTTATTAGAAGTGGGGATCTCGCCGACAGCTCTCATAGCCTAGGCTCCTATCCTATTGTAAGCGGTCAACGCAAATTTGGAATAAGACATCTATTTCTCTCTTTTCTATTCTTACTTTGTTTTTCTTATTTACTTCATATTCTGATTGATTGCCGTGTGGTTTCAGATATCCGGGAACTCAGGGAAATTAAGGTTTTTCCTGCATTCCTAATTCAACGGAAATAGACAATGCGAATTTCGGTTCTCACAGTTTGGCGCTGGAAGGAGGGGGGTCTCGGATTACTCTTACTCATGGCCACAACAAGCTTGATCGAAACAAAGACTGGAAATATGAAACACAATACAGCAGCTCGAAACAACGCTAGTAAAAGAATTCCAGCAGCGACTGCTCCCATCGCCAATGCTTATTCAAACGCCGCAGTGCTTGAGAAAATCGAAAACCTAGTCACGACTCTTCGCCACAGGCGGGGCACCGAAACAAGCTCGCGATCTTTCTCACTAAACAGAAAGGGTAACAATGAAATCTATGAAACCCCGTAATGGTCGTCTCATTACCGAGTTTGCAAAATCTCAGTGCATAAGGGTTTGACCAAAATAACATTTTTGAAAACCTTTCGGAAAAATAAAACTTGCTCTCCAGAAATTACGAAGAAACCCCTAGATTTCTCACAGAGATAGGAAGGACATCAAATCGGGCGCACAACCCCCACTGTTGTACTTCTTCTGAAAAAATTTCGAAGAACGAAGTTGATCTCTATTGAATCACTCGATACCTAAAACGGCTAACGAAAACTGAACGAAGGAAAACGAGAGATCGTATCCCTCACTGCTAAAACATTCTTTGAAAGTCAAACTTTGATTCTAGGCAACATATTTAGTTAATTCTTGATGAGTGTTACTTAAGCTTACTTCGGAAAAACTACTCGGAATCCCCTCAGATTAATCCTGTGGAAACGATAAAATCTCCTATGAAGTTAACTTCCGATAATTAAGCTCATCATAACCAAAGATTCAGATGCTAAAACGTAAGTTTTCCAGAGAAACGGTTCTCGTACAGCCAAACACGAAAACATGCTTAAATAACGACTTTCGTAAAATTAAACTCAACAACAATTTACGAAATAGCTTTTGTAAACTAAACTCATGATATTTTGCGAAATAACTTTCGTAAATTAAAGCTAACAACATTTTCCAAAACAACTTTCGTAAAATCAAACTCGACAATGTTTTATGGAACATCGTTAAGAAAGTGAAACGAGTTAGCATTTTATAATACAACTTTCATAGAAAAAAATCGAAGATGTGTACGAAACGACCGCACAAGCATACCATCCAAACTCGAGTAGTCCAACTCGCCAAAAAGGCGTGTTGGACAATACAAGACGTGCAATACAAACCTGTCCCAACTCGCCGAACGGGTGAGTTGTATGAAACGAGCCGTCTAACTCGCCCGTTCAGCGAGTTTGACCAGTCCAACTCACCGAACGTGGGAGTTGGACGAAACGAGCCGTCTAACTCACCGAACGGCCGAGTTGGACAAAACGAGCCATCAAACTCGCCCATTGGGCGAGTTGGACCAATCCAAATCGCCAAACGGGCGCGTTGGACGGGAATGAGCATTCTTTTGGCTCTTCTTTGCATTATTCTTTGAATCCCGATCGGAACATTTTTTGTTTCGTCTCAATCAGAGTTTTCGTTGAGATTTTTGATAAAACAAGTTGGACGCACAGGTTAGACCAGGCCAGCTCGCCGAATAGGCGATTTGTACGAAACGAGCCTTCTAAATCGCTCGTTCAGCGAGTTTGACCAGTCCAACTTGGCGAACGGGCGAGTTGGATGAAACGAGCCGTCTAACTCGCCGAATGGGCGAGTTGGACAAAACGAGCTATTCAACCAATAAAACTCGCCAAACGGGAAATTTGGACTGGATGAGCACTCTTTTGGCTCACCTTTGCGTTCGCCTTTGAGTCCCGATCAAAACGGTTTTCATTTTGTCTCAATCATAGTTTTCGTTGACATTTTACGATCAAAACAAGTTGGACGCACACTGTCCAACTCGCCCCCGATGGCGAGTTTGATTTAATCCCTCCAACTCCCCTCATAGCAAATTTGGAAAGCACCGATGAAATTCTCCTTTGTGTTCTCTTTGGAATCTTGATAGAGACGATTTTCGTTTCATCTCAATCGGAGTTTCCATTGAGGTTTTAGAACAAAAACAAGTGAGACTCACCTAAACTCCTTGGCTTGCTCCTACTGGACCTCTTGGGCGTCCTACTCTCCCTCTTGGGCATCCTACTCGCCCTATTGGGCATCCTAATTGCCCTTACCTCCATCTTAGCCTTCTCCTTTGAACCCCGATCGAAATATCTCTTGTTTCGTCTCGATTGGTGTTATCGTGGGAACTTTACGGGAAAAACCGCAAGACAGGTTCGAGCCTAAACACGGCCAGGAAGAACTAATATTGTTACCATTCTTAAGGGTGTACAGACACAAAAACAGGAAGGGGAGATGAGCAAGCAAACGGAGAAGATGTGAACCAAAACCTTCGAGAAAACTAAAGTATGGCCGGCTTGGAACTTTTTGAAATCAGACTTGAAATTTTCATAAGAAGGTACTAAGAAATAAAAAAGCTTCGCAGATCGCCATAAAACTATAGGGAACTTAGGATCTAGGAGAATAGTCTAGCGATCTAAATCTTAGGAAATTCCTGTCTCGGTCTAATGTTCTGCGACTACTTACGCAAATTTTTGCAAACTAATATAAACTCTTGGAAAACCGAGAAACGATCGCCACACATGTGGGAACCAAAATTTGCACTGTCGATTTCCGTTGAATTAGGAACGCAGGGGTAAACCATAGTTTCCCAAAGGTCCCAGATATCTGCTAAACCACACGCCAATCAGTCAAAATACAAAGTAAATACGAAAAACAAAATAAGAATCGACGATTTTATCGAAATAACATAGCTAAGAAGACATCGTCCGTGGGTTAGGATCTTTCGTATGAAGCGCGTGACTCTAGACGAGGATCCGTTATCGTCTCATACTATCGACCTGACCGAGATTAAACAAAGATAATTTCGATCAAGTATCGAAAAGGGGAGTTTAACAAGGACGATGTGAAACTAGATTGATTTGTTCCAACTTTCTGAACAAGCGGGTAAGATTGCTCGTGTTTTCTAACTTGCCCATTTGACGAGTTGGCCTTGTCCAACCTGCCATACGGGCGAGTGGACCCTGTCGTGCCTACCAACTCTCCCGTATGGCGAGTTGGCCTTGTCTAACTCGCCGTACGGGCGAGTTGGTCAATCCATGCTGACCAACTCGCCCATATGGCGAGTTGTTCGATCCGTGCTGACCAAATCGCCCGTATGGCGATTTGGTTGGTCCCTGCTAACCAACTCGCCATACGGGCGAGTTGGTCGGTCCATGCTGACCAACTCGCCCGTATGGCGAGCTGGTCGGTCCATGCTGACCAACTCGCCCGTATGGCGAGCTGGTCGGTCCATGCTGACCAACTCGCCCGTATGGCGAGCTGGTCGGTCCATGCTGACCAACGCGCCCGTATGGCGTGTTGGCCTTGTCCAACTCGCCATACGGGCGAGTTGGTTGGTCCGTGCTGACCAACTCGTCTATATGGCGAGTTGGCCTTGTCCAACTCGCCATACGAGCGAGTTGGTCGGTCCAGGCTGACCAACTCACCTGTATGGCGAGTTGGTCGGTTCGGGTTTCTTTCTTTTGATTTTTGGCCCCGGAGACTTTCGCTAAGACGATTTCGAGGCTGTATCGAGAGTACCATTTTCGACCCCAACAAACGCATTCTCCCGATTGGTTTCTGACGTCAGTTATGTCGTAACCAATTTTGACCCCAATAGTTAGGCCCCCAGCTCGTTAGAAATTTCCTTCGTAACTGACGCATGGGCTATCTTCGGGCGTTTGGAATTTTTCATTGTGGTGTTCGTGATTTATCTTAGCTTGTGTCAGCCAGGAAACAACGTCTCGACTGCTTCTAGGCAGCCCCAAATTACGGCAATCCCGTTAGGATTTGGGAACTTAATGCCTAAATGGTAAATTGATGGGACTGCCTTCATGGCATTTAGCCAGGGCGTGCCCCTGATGACATTGTACATGGCTGGATGGTCGACGACCGCAAAATCAATGATTTTGGTGACTTCGCTTGCGGCCACATGTAATTTGATAGATCCGAGGGTCATTGATGTTATGCCTGAGAAACCGGTTAGCGGTTTGGGTGATGGTACGACTTCGCCTAACTCAATGTTCATCTGGTTAAGTGTGTCACGAAAGATGACGTTGACTGTGCTTCCGGTGTCTATGAGAACCCTAGCGACCTCGAGATCTCACATGACGAGATTGATTATGAGTGGGTTGCAGTGCAGCTAATCGATTCGTCTGACTTCTTCTTCGTCGAAGGTGACTTCTTTCAGAGTGTTCTTGATCGTGGGACAGATAGTCCAATTCGCGCTTGTCTTGGCTTTGCGCTGATAAGATTTGATGGCCGAGACGCTGTGCTGCAGAAATATGATCCGCCGATTATCATGTTTACCCTGCGACGGTTGCTGTCGTTGCCCATATCATCCTGCCTTCTTCTGCGCTTTTCCCCCGATTGTTCCCTTTGGGAAGGTTTTTCCGTTTCAAGAGTTTTGTCGTGTTTAAGGGGGAGATCCGAGTCGCAGATGAGATCCTTCACGCTTGAGAATCCTGAGATTTCTCTGGAGAGCAGTTTCGCGGCCAACATTGCGCCGAGAACTTTGCAGTTAATGGTCCAGTGCCCGCGTGTTTGGTGAAAATTACCGAAGGCGTTTTCGTCGTAGCTCAGATTTCTGGTCCAGGTATGACCGACCGTCCGTCCTTGCTCCGGTCCGGAGTTAATAGCGTAGCTTTGCGCTCCCTTTGTTTCTTCATCTCCATGTTGGGCGTTTCTATCGTTGCGAGGGTTTTTCTGTTTTAATTTCTGATCCGACCACGGATCCTTTGACGTATTATTGGTTGGCTTCCATTTTTGGGACAAAACCCTCGTCTCCTCTTCGATGATAATGTAATCTGTGGCTTTTTGAAATGCGTTTTTGATCGTACGCATCTTTTCCAAAGTTATCCACTTCTTGAATTTTGACTTGAACCAGAGCGTTTTTCGAAGTGCGTCTATCGCATCTTTGTCGCTTATCCCGCACGCTGACTCTAGCCATGATGGTTTTGAACCGCTTTATGAAGTCGCGGAGAGTTTCATCCTCTCCATGGGACAGGTTTCCAAAGGTACACGTCAGAGGTTTCTTGAGGAATTCCGAGGCGAAGCTGGCAGAAGCTTCCGATAGAGTTTCGCCTGAGGCGAGAGAACCATTCTATCGCTGGTACGCGAAGGTTCTCTACGACGAGGCGACATTCACCAGCGTCACTCTCGTTTTCTCTGAATCTGGCTCTACCCATCGCGACCTGAAAAGCCTGTAGGTGTGCCTTAGAATCAGTATATCTGTCGTATGGAATCACTTTGACCTTCCCAGGATCCAAAACCCTAGTTTCGGTGATGCGAGTAGTAAAGGGTGTTTTACGAGCTTCTTCGAGCAGTAGATCGATCTTCGGTGCCGTGCTAGTAGCATGGTGAATTTGGGACTTCACCGCCCTGACTTCAGCTACGTTTTAATGAGATAGTCGCGGAGATTGCAGATTTCAAAACTCTTGCTAGCAGATTTTCCATGTTGTCGACATTTGCTGCGAGTGCTCCGAGTTTGCTCCTCGGCCTGATCTTCCTGTTCTTTCTAGAAGATAGCTTCTTCGTCATCGTTCACAGGGTTGTCGAACTGGGATTTGTCCCGCACTGCTCGGCTTCTTGTGCGGTGCAGATATGTGTCTGCGTCTTCGTTCATAGGTTCAGAATGACTGCTAGATTCCACGTCGACATGTTCGATTTCTCTTCCTTCTTTATCTTCTTCGATAGGAGGAAGGTTTTCTGGATTTTTCCGTGTAGACGCACGGGTGACGTCGTCAGGGTTTTGTCCAGACGGCTTACCTTGTGCGTTATCAGAATGGTCCAGAGGCGTTGCAAAGTCGAGTCTTCTGCCGCGGATTCGGGTTGTTCCCCACGGAAAGATGGATCTGTTCCTCGGTGTGAGTGTTTCAACCTGTTTAACGAGAGAACTCATGACCTTATCCTGTTCTGTCGACTTCTTCTCAAAAGTCGCAAACATCTTCTTCACCTCCTCGAACGCTGTGGTATTTGCGTCAGTGTTGACCGCAGTGACGTTCGTCGCTGGAGTGTTTTCAATGTTTTCATCGACGATGTTATCGTCACGAGGCTGTTGGTTGTTGAGATCTGACATGTTTCAATTGAGCGTTGATCGCTGAGAGTTAGATTGATCCGTACCCCCCCCCCCCCCCCTCCCCTCCTTCTAGCGCCAAACTGTGGGAACCAAAATTTGCACTGTCGATTTCCGTTGAATTAGGAACGCAGGGTAAACCCTAGTTTCCCAGAGGTCTCGGATATCTGCTAAACCACACGCCAATCAGTCAGAATACGTAGTAAATACGAAAAACAAAGTAAGAATCGAAAAGAGAGCAAATAGATATCTTATTCCGAATTTGCGTATGAGCGTTTACAACAGGATAGGAGCCTAGGCTATGAGAGTTGTCGGCGAGATCCCTAGTTCTAATAACCTCAGACTGCAGAACCCTAGTTGAGTCGCATCTCGAACCACAAAAACGGAAAGTTGACTAAATGCTTTAAGTGCTAAGTTGTGTTTGCTCTGGGTGGAGATTTCGTGGGTACATGCATAATCACCCTCAAAACCCTTATATACTCTTATAGAGGTGGTTTGCTCTTTCCCTTTCTACACTTGGTCGAATTTATCTCTTCGCAAAAATATCCATTTTTTCCTCGGTCTTCTTGATTATCTTCTGAAACTTAACATTTATCTTCCGATCTTGACATTTATCCCTTCGAACTTAACATTTATCCTTTCCTGCAAAACAAAAGAAAAACCATCACAAAGTTTGGGCTTGATTTCGGATAAAATCGCGAAGTGGGCGTTTAGCCGAGCTTAGACCGCGTCCGCGTTGGGCAATTTTCCGACTTAGACGTTTCTACGATTTTATTGAAATAACATTGCTAAGACGACGTCGTCCGTGGGTTAGGATCTTTCGTATGAAGTGCGTGACTCTAGTTATTTAGTTAATCGTTATCTTCTCATATGATCGACCCGATCCTTTCTCGAGAGAACGAGTTATTTCGTTAAGCTTCCAATGGCGGATCCCAATCGAGACGGAACAAATATAAGTTCGATCAAGTATCGAAAGGGGAGTTTAACGATGATGATGTGAAAATAGATTGATTTGATCCGACTTGCGAAACGAACATGTCAGATTGCTTGTGTTGTCTAACTCGCCTGTATGGAGAGTTGGCCTTGTCCAACTCACCGTACGGTTGAGTTGGTCGATCCGTGCTGACCAACTCGCCCATATGGCTAGTTAGTCGATCCGTGCTGACCAACTCGCCCGTATGGCGAGTTGGCCTTCTCTAACTCGCCATACGAGGAAGTTGGTTGGTCTGTTCTGACCAACTCGCCCGTATGGCGAGTTGGTCAGTTCGCGTTTCTTTCTTTCGAGTTTTGGCCCAGAGACTTTTGCTAAGTCGATTTCGAGGCTGTATTCGTGTAGAAACATGATTTTTAGATGCTGATTTCGAGAGTACCATTTTTGACCCAAACAAACGCATTCTCCCGATAGGTTTTTGACCTATTTTGACCCCAACAACGCACATTTAGCTCGCTTCCTAAAGAAAGAAAGGAACTAGAAACGCGACTTCGTCTTAAAAGCATTCTCGTTCCTAGCAATTTTTTTAAGACCGACGTATTCCTAATAGTCAACCTGAAAGTCCTCAAGTCAAGATTCCTAGCGTCATCTTTACACCGACCTGGATTGTCGATCATCCAAATCTTCGAAAGAAAAAAAACATACACCACCTTCAATATATCGGTTTCGCGCCGTTTTCTTTCCTAAAAAAAAGGAAGGAGTAGGTATGTATACTATACTCGTATACTCCCCTACTCCGAAAAAAAATATTTTTTTTGTCTGGACATCAAGAAAACGCTTTCGACAACAAAACTCTTGCAGTAGTAGACAGAAAATCCATTTAGGTCATGCGATGCCTCAAAACCGATCTTCCATTACTTTCGTATAAACTATGACATTTTATATGGGAAAGAACCTACCAGAAAACAAGATCAGTGTCATGAAAAATGACTTTGCAATGCGGAAAACAAAATGAGGAAAACACATTCCTCGTGTCGCAAATATCACGACAAATCTGCGAGAGACATTCGTCGTCTTTATTCTATGCCATTCACTTCTGCGTAAAACTTACGCCGAAACATCCTTCATATAGAGCCACGCCAAGTTATGCCAAGAAACTTTCAGAAACGACCTAGCAAGTTTTACAAGAGAAGTGTTTTCGAAAAATTTGCGTATAGCTAAAAACAAAGTCATATGACTCTTCTCTTCAACGAAAAAACTAAACTTTATCTCTTCGCACTACGATCTTACAGATCTCACCCCTTAGCCATGGGGCTCGCTGGATTCCTGCCTGCTCATCTCCCTTGGTTGATTCCAAGCAGGCAATCATCTCGTACAGGTTCTTTATCAAACCTTAGGTTTTTTCTTCATCATACAAAAAACAAAACAATTTTCGTATGACTATAGCATGCGAAAACTCCAACTTGGCCCGTCGATCTCGATAAACGCTCTTCATCCCTCAGCCAATAACACCTTCCGATAAAATTTGAATTGAATTCGTATCCTCTTTAGGAAAGTGTAACTAACATGACCTTAATGCTAACACGAACGTGCCGTAGTCTATCCGTGACCAGAAACATCCTCGGCTATTCGGCTGAGCACATCCTTCAGACCGAGCCAATGTTTGAGCAACCACTGCTCACCCAATCACTTAGCGGTAAAACGGACAATCCACGATTAGTTTAAAAATGCCAACTGCAAATAACGATCGTATAACCAGAATCAGAAATCATACGACAAATTTCTTAATATCGAAACTTAATTGTA
>CAJHQP010006868.1:0-35648 GCA_905132765.1 Moricandia arvensis | reverse complement strand
TGAATTTAAGAATATAAGGAATCGCGAGACATGTTGCGGGACCCGCATTTTCGAATTAACTTAATAAGTAATAAACTCCTGAAACTCCATTTTATTACTTCTTAAAAGTCGTCTCAACACCATAAATCGAATAAATAGAATAATGTCTGGAAAACAACGATAAGTCTGAAATAGAAAGAAAAAGAAAACGCCTAAAAGCACTGATCCGAAAAGATCACTCCTGATCGCCAACCTCACCTAAAAGGGGAACAAGAAGGGGTGACCAACAGGGGAGTCAGTCAGTGAGGTATGGGATGCTAGACACGCAAACCTCTCACTAGTTAAATAGAACTCCCACTACGAAAGTTTAACTCTAACATGAACACACACGATGCCTAACGCATCACACAAAACAAACAATGCGATGATAGCATAAGGCTAGTCCATACACCACACATTTTCCTCATAAGGATATAGATTTTATGCGTCAATAGTACAGAAGTCCGTCTCTGTACCCCCGCAGTCATACTCTGGCATCGATATGCAAACGTCTCTGCACCCCGCAATCTCTCAAACATCGGCGTCGATAGCTCAGACGTCTTTGGCCCCTGCAATCTCTCACATAGTCCTTATATTCATAACTATTTTACATATATATATCAACACTTAACATCAAACAATCCAATCAACGGTTGTATCCTCTAGAACCCTAATTTCCGGTTTACAATCAATATCCTAACTATCAAGCAAGACTCGATTCAAGCAGACGGATCATGTTTCGGAAACTAAACTACGATAGGAAGAATTCTATTTTTGTATAGTTTACGGAATAGACCCTCACGTTTGCCACGGGTTCTAAAGAAAACCTGAAAAAACACCGACTGACCTTGACGGCTCAACAACAACAATTCCGAAACTCTCTGAAAAAGATGAATATTATGTTTCTGTCAGAATTGAACTCTAGAGATAACATGTGAATAACTCAAGAACTGACCGTTAACTTTTCGATCCCTCCGGTCATAATGTAGTCCTAGATGTCTTCTGGCAGTAGTCACCGAGTTTAATTCGATCGGACACCATTTGATTAACTAAAATATCTTCATCTCCAGTCTGGTCGCAAACGAAGACTGCATCAACACCTCTCACGAAAACAAGCATAATTCTCAGAAAATAACTCAGAATGATGTTCTTCATGTTGGAGTTGATAGATTAAAGAAATAACTACGTACGTACGAATTTCCAGACGAAAATATTTTGTTTAGGTTGACCGTTTCGCTTTTACGCTGAGAATGGTTGAAACTGTCTCTGCATCCCAACAGCTTAAGCTTATTCTTGGCCAAGAAGCAACGCCAATAACTTCTTCTGTAGAACTCAAATTTCGATTCCGTTTGCTGCTATAGATTCTTGGAAATGAGATCTATGCAATAAGCCATGTTTTGCAGCCTAACATCCTGTGGATTGAACTAGAACCCTCTCTCAAAACAACATCTCAGCCATGGATCCAATGATCTAAGTGAACATGGTGAAGATATGCGACTGGTCCGTTTGTACGTCCTCACTCCCTCTCGTCTTTGCTCACGTCCAAAAAGTGTGAGATGGAATGGAAATGAATCTGGTGATTATTCTTCACCTATGGAATCTAGCGTAACACAACAACGAGGCCAACAATGGTGGTGATGAAAATGGTTGTGTGATGCGATACGGCGGCTCCGGTCTCGTGTATCTCTACTCCACGTCTTGACCTCTCCACTTCATCGTAAATCTTCAACGAAGGTATAAATGGTAATGACGTTTATGATCTTTGGTGGTAATGAGAACATCAGTGACTCCTCTCTCACTCCACCATGTTTGACGGCGTCCAAGGAAGAAGAGACCACGAGTGCATATATATAATTAGGTAACACGTTGGTTAATCCATTAATTAATTAATTAGACCATAGTAGCCGGTTTAGCTAAACCAAAAAAATGAAACTAACCAATTAATGATTTATAATGAATTAGGGTCGTTACACATGTATTATAGCATAAACCCTAAATCGTAAACCCTTCACCGGATCCCCATAACTTTTGAACCGTGAGGAAATAGGTCCCCTACATCACCTTTTCGGAAAGGCCGCAAAACCATTAATGGCAGTGACAAGTCCTGGTTATTTTTCGAACCCAAACTCCACCGTTTTGACCCTAAAATAGCTGTGGAATGTTTCACAGCATTTTTTTTGTGAATCTGTCTTTATGCGTTTTGACGTCGTGTTTCGATCAATGTCCATGCACTTGGATAGAGTAAAAAATGCCAACAAGTTATGCAGATCCCAAGCCAATTCACCCATTTTTTTCTGTAGTTAAGGATATACGGAATCGCGAGACATCTACTATATCCTGAACCCTAATCCCTAAACCATAAACCGTAAACCCTGCTCCGGATCCCGATAACTTTTTAAACGTGAGGAACTATGTCGCCTAAAACACCTTTCCGGAAAGGCCAAAAAACCATTAATGGAAGTCATAAGGCTTGGTAATTTTTCGGATGCAAATTCCACCGTTTTATGCCTCAAAACGGTAGTAGAAAGTTTAGGGCCTTAATAAGTTGTGAACTAGTCTTTTTGCGTTTTTCGTCGTGTTTCCATCAATGTCCATGAACTTTTTTAAAGTAAAAAATGCGAACGAATCATGCGGGTCTCACGCAAATTCACCCGATTTTTTCGAATATAATGATATAAGAAATCACGAGACATGTACTATACCCTAAACCCTAAACCCTAAACACTAAACCCTAAACCTTAAACCCTAAACCATGAACCCTGCACCGGATCCCCGTATCTTTTGAACCGTGAGGGACTACATTGCCTACAAAATGTTTTCGAAAAGGCCACAAAACCATCAATGGCAATGATTAGCCCTGGTTATTTTTTCCGGCCCAAATTCAACCGTTTTAAGCCTCAAATGGCTGTGGAATGTTTCAGGGCTTAAAAATGTGTTGAAATGGTCTATCTTCTTTTTGTCATCGTGTAAAGTAAAATATGCCAACGAATCATGGGGTCCCATGCAAATTTACTAGATTTTTCTGAATTTAAGAATATAAGGAATCGCGAGACATGTATTATACCCTAAACCCTAAATCGTAAACCCTTCACCGGATCCCCATAACTCTTGAACCGTGAGGAACTACGTCCCCTACATCACCTTTTAGGAAAGGGAGCAATACCATTAATGGCAGTGATAAGTCCTGGTTATTTTTTGAACCCAAACTCTGCCGTTTTGAGCCTGAAAATAGTTGTGGAACATTTCGCACCATAAAAATTTTGTGAATCGGTCTTTATGCGTTTTGTCGTCGTGTTTTGATAAATGTCCATGCACTTGGATAGAGTAAAAATGCCTACAAGTCATACGGATCCCATGCCAATTCACCCAGTTTTTCTGAAGTTCAGGATATACGGAATCGCGAGACATCTACTATACCCTAAACCCTAATCCCTAAACCATAAACCGTAAACCCTGCTCCGGATCCCAATAACTTTTGAAACGTGAGGAACTATGTCGCCTAAAACACGTTTTCGAAAAGGCCACAAAACCACCAATGGAAGTCATAAGGCTTGGTAATTTTTCGGATGTAAATTCAACCATTTTATGCTTCAAAACGGTTGTAGAGAGTTTAGGGCCTTAATAAGTTGTGAACTAGCCTTTATGCGTTTTGTCGTCGTGTTTCTATCAATGTCCATGCACTTGGTTAGAGTAAAAAATTCCAACCAGTCATGCGGATGCCACGCCAATTCACCCGTTATTTCTTGAAGTTAAGGATATAAGGAATCGCGAGACATCTACTATACCCTAAACCCTAAACCCTAAACCATAAACCGTAAACCCTGCACTGAATCCCCATAACTTTTGAAACGTGAGGAACTATGTCGCCTACAACACCTTTTCGGAAATGCCACAAAACCATCAATGGAATTGATAAGGCATGGTAATTTTTTGGATGCAAATTACACCGTTTTGAGCCTTAAAACGCTGTAGAAAGTTTAGGGCCTTAAAAAGTTGTGAACAGGTCTTTTTGCGTTTTTTTCATCGTGTTTCAATCAATGTCCATGAACTATTTAAAATTAAAAAATGCGAACGAATCATGTGGGTCTCACGCAAATTCACCCGATTTTTCCGAATATAAGGATATAAGAAATCACGAGACATGTACTATACCCTAAACCTTAAACCCTAAACTCTAAACAATAAACCCTAAACACTAAACCCTAAACCTTAAACTGTGAACTCTGCACCGGATCCCCATAACTTTTGACCCGTGAGGAACTACGTCGCCTACAACATGTTTTCGGAAAGGCCACAAAACCATCAATGGCAATGATTAGCCCTGGTTATTTTTCGAACTCATATTCCACCGTTGTAAGCCTCAAATGGCTGTGGAACGTTTCGGGCCTTAAAAATGTGTTGAACTGGTCTATCTTCGTTTTTTCATCGTGTAAAGTAAAATATGCCAACAAATCATGCGGGACCCACGCATATTTACTCGATTTTTCTGAATTTAAGAATATAAGGAATCGCGAGACATGTATTATAGCTTAAACCCTAAATTGTAAACCCTTCACCGGATCCCCATAACTTTTGAACCGTGAGGAACTACGTCCCCTACATCACCTTTTTGGAAAGGCCGCAAAACCATTAATGGCAGTGATAAGTCCTGGTTATTTTTCGAACCCAAACTCCACCGTTTTGAGCCTCAAAATTTCTGTGGAATGTTTCGCACCATAAATATTTTGTGAATCGGTCTTTATGCGTTTTGTCGTCGTGTTTCGATCAATGTCCATACACTTGGATATAGTAAAGAGATTTCAACAAGTCATGCAGATCCCACGCTAATTCACCCGTTTTTTCTGAAGTTAAGGATATACAGATTCGCGAGACATCTACTATATCCTAATCCCAAAACCCTAAACCATAAACCGTAAACGCTGCACCAGATCCCCATAACTTTTGAAACGTGAGGAACTATGTCGCATACAAAACCTTTTTGGAAAGGCCACAAAACCATCAATGGAGTGATAAGGCTTGGTAATTTTTCGGATGCAAATTCCACCGTTTTAAGCCTCAAAATGGCTATAGAAAGTTTAGGGCCTTATAAAGTTGAGAACCGGTCTTTTTCCGTTTTTCGTCGTGTTTCAATCAACGTCCATGAATTTTTTTAAAGTAAAAAAATGCGAACGAATCATGCGGGTCTCTCGCAAATTCACCCGATTTTTCTGAATATAAGGATATAAGAAATCACGAGACATGTACTATACCAAAAACCCTAAACCCTAAACCCTAAACAATAAACGCTAAACACTAAACCCTAAACCTTAAACTGGAACCCTACACCGGATCCTCCATAACTTTTGAACCGTGATGAACAACATCGCCTACAACATGTTTTCGGAAAGGCCACAAAACCATCAATGGCAATTATTAGCCGTGGTTATTATTCGAACCCAAATTCCACCGTTTTAAGCCTCAAAATGGCTGTGGAACATTTCGGACCTAAAAATGTGTTGAACTAGTTTATCTTCGTTTTGTCGTCGTGTAAAGTAAAATATGCCAACGAATCATGCGGGTCCCATGCAAATTTACTCAATTTTTCTGAATTTAAGAATATAAGGAATCATGAGACATGTATTATACCCTAAACCCTAAATCGTAAACCCTTCACCGGATCCCCATAACTTTTGAACTGAGAGGAACTACGTCCCTTACATCACGTTTTCGAAAAGGCCGCAAAACCACTAATGGCAGTGATAAATCATGGTTATATTTTGAACCCAAACTCCACCGTTTTGAGCCTGAAAATAGTTGTGGAACGTTTCGCACTACAAAAATTTTGTGAATCGGTCTTTATGCGTTTTGTCATCGTGTTTCGATCAATGTCCAAGCACCTGGATAGAGTAAAAAAGCCAACAAGTCATGCAGATCCCACGCCAATTCACCCATTTTTTCTGAAGTTAAGGATATACGGAATCGCGAGACATCTACTATACCCTAAACCCTAATCCTTAAACCCTAAACCCTAAACCGCAAACCCTGCACCAGATCCCCATAATTTTTGAAACGTGAGGAACTATGTCACCTACAAATCGTTTTTGGAAAGTCCACAAAACCATCAATGGAAATGATAAGGCTTGGTAATTTTTCGGATGCAAACTCCACCGTTTTAAGCCTCAAAACGGCTGTAGAAAGTTTAAAGCCTTAAAAAGGTGTGAACCGGTCTTTTTGCGTTTTTTCATCATGTTTCAATCAATGTACATGAACTTTTTTAAAGTAAAAACTGCGAAAGAATCATGCGGGTCTCTCGGAAATTCACCCGATTTTATGAATATAAAAATATAAGAAATCACGAGACATGTACTATACGCTAAACCCTAAACCCAAAACCCTAAACAATAAACCCTAAACACTAAACCCTAAACCCTAAACTGTGAACCCTGCACCGGATCCCCATAACTTTTGAACCGTGAGGAACTATGTCACCTACAACATGTTTTCGGAAAGGCCACAAAACCATCAATGGCAATGATTAGCCCTGGTTATTTTTCGAAACCCAAATTCCACCGTTTTAAGCCTCAAAATGGCTGTGGAACGTTTTGAGCCTTAAAAATGTGTTGAACTGGTCTATCTTCGTTTTGTCGTCGTGTAAAGTAAAATATGCCAACGAATCATGCGGGACCCATGCATATTTACTCAATTTTCTGAATTTAAGAATATAAGGAATCGCGAGACATGTATTATACCCTAAACCCTAAACCGTAAACCCTTCACCGGATCCCCATAACTTTTGAACCGTGAGGAACTACGTCGCATGCAGAACCTTATCGGAAAGGCTGAAAAACCTTTAATGGCAGTGATAAGTCCTGGTTATTTTTCAAACCCAAACTCCACCGTTTTGAGCCTGAAAATGGCTGTGGAACGTTTCACACCATAAAAATTTTGTGAATCGGTCTTTATGCGTTTTGTCGTCGTGTTTCGATCAATGTCCATGCACTTGGATAGAGTAAAAATGCCAACAAGTCATGCGGATGCCACACCAATTCACCCGTTTTTTCTAAAGTTAAGAATATAAGGAATTGCGAGACATCTACTATACCCTAAACCCTAATATGAAACCCGGATTTTCATAAATAATAAAATAAATAATAAAAAAAATAATCTCTGAAAACTCCATTTTTTTAATTTTCAAACGTCAACCTCAACACCATAAATCCAACAATAAAATACGTCCGAATACATATCGATAATAACATAAATCCATAGGTCTGAAAAAGAAAGAAAAGAACGCCCAAAAAGAACCAGCCATCAATGATCACTAATGATCGGCAGTCTCACCTGAAAGGGGGAAAGGAAAGAGGGGGGAGTAACAAGGGAGTCAGTCAGTGAGGTATGGGATGCTAAACCACAAACCATGACTCAGTACATAGCACTACGACTATGTAGGCCTAGCTCTAGCATGAAGCAAACACAGTGCCTTTTACACCACACAGAACAATCAATGCGTCTAATGCATATAATACAACCATTGCGCTGATAGTACATAGCTACTCTTTGCACCCCGCATTTCCTCATAACGATATATGTATAAATCCAGGCGACTAGTACAGTAGTCCATCTATGCACTCCCACCCACTGCGCTTGGCGACTGATACAAGCATCTATTTACCCCCGCAATCTCACTGCTCGTCGTCGGCTTACACAAACATCTCTATGCACCCGCAATCACACTGCTCGTCAGCGTCTTACACAAACGTCTCTGTGCACCACAATCACACTGCCCGTCGGCTGCTTACAGAAACGTCTTTGTGCACCCGCAATCCACACAAACGGACTCATAATTATATACATATATATAGCCGCTTTAACATCACTCAATCCACACAACCGTTGAATCCTCTAATATCCTATATCTGGTTTAACAAGCATAAAATTATAACAAAAAAGACTCTCATGCAGACTCAGGTCAACTGCAACACGAGAGAAACAACGACTTAGAGTCTCAAAAAATAAGTTTCCAAAAGTAGAAATTTTCCAAAAAAGGCAACTTCCCTAAAAAGGCAACTTCCCTAAAATTGCACCTTTCCTAAAATAGAAACTTTCCTACAATAACAACTTTCCTAAAATAGAAACTTTCGTAAAATGGCTGGTTTCCTAAACTAGAAATTCCTCTAACTGGAATTTTCCAAGACTAGAAATAGGGAGGCGATAAACTTACCAGAAATCTTGCCTGAGAACTTGCCCAGAAACTCGTCCGGAAACTCGACCAAAAATCTCGCCAGGAAATTACTTAGTGACTGGTCGTCGGATAATTCAACAACTTGTCACTCGCAAACCACTGCTTTGACTTGATAAAAATAAAAGGGAAGAGTGAAGTTTATTATATAAGGGAAGGAAAGGGAGGTAGGTTTTCTAAACTTCCAATGTGGGACAAGTTTTTAAAAAAAGTTATGGGTTTTAATTAATAAAAGAAGTGGGCCCTTCTTCCTTAAAAATCACGGTCGTTACACCTAAACCATAAACTGTAAACCCTGCACCGGATACCCATAACTTTTGAAACGTGAGGAACTATGTCGCCTACAACACCTCTTCAGAAAGGCCACAAAACACTCAATGGAAGTGCTAAGGCTTGGTAATTTTTTTGATGCAACTTCAACCGTTTTAAGCCTCAAAACGGCTGTAGAAAGTTTAGGGCCTTAAAAAGTTGTGAATCGGTCTTTTTGCGTGTTTTCGTCGGGTTTCAATAAATGTCCATACACTTTTTTTTAAGTTAAGAATGCGAATGAATCATGCGGGTCTCACGCATATTCACCCGATTTTTCCGAATATAAGGATATATGAAATCACGAGACATGTATTATACCCTAAACCCTAAACCCTAAACTTTAAACCCTAAACCAATAAACCCTAAAGACTAAACCTTAAACCCTAAACCTTAAACCCTAAACCATGAACCCTGCACTGAATCCCCTTAAATTTTGAACCGTGAGGAACTACGTCGCCTACAGCATGTTTTCGGAAAGACCACAAAACCATCAACGACAATGATTAGCCCTGGTTATTTTTTGGACCCAATTTCCACCATTTTAAGCCTCAAAATGGTAGTGAAACTTTTTGGGCCTTAAAAATATGTTGAACTAGTCTACAACAAAAGGCCACAAAACCATCAATGGCAATGATTAGCCCTGGTTATTTTTCGAAACCAAATTCCACCGTTTTAAGCCTCAAAATGGCTGTGGAACGCTTCGAGCCTTAAAATGGTGTTGAACTGGTCTATCTTCGTTTGTCGTTATGTAAAGTAAAATATGCCAACGAATCATGCGGGACCCACATATATTTACTCAATTTTTCTGAATTTAACAATATAAGGAATCGCGAGACATGTATCATACCCTAAACACTAAACCGTAAACCCTTCACCGGATCCCCATAACTTTTGAACCGTGAGGAACTACTTCGCATACAGAACCTTATCGGAAAGGCCGCAAAAGCTTTAAT
This sequence comes from Moricandia arvensis, assembly GCA_905132765.1. Lineage (NCBI taxonomy): Eukaryota > Viridiplantae > Streptophyta > Magnoliopsida > Brassicales > Brassicaceae > Moricandia > Moricandia arvensis. Next base: position 26,150 of record CAJHQP010006868.1, on the reverse strand, counting down.
GGCAGTGATAAGTCCTGGTTATTTTTCAAACCCAAACTCCACCGTTCTGAGACTGAAAATGGTTGTGGAACGTTTCGCACCATAAAAATTTTGTGAATCGGTCTTTATCCGTTTTGTCGTCGTGTTTCGATCAATGTCCATGCACTTGGCTAGATTAAAAATGCCAACAAGTCATGCGGATGCGACGCCAATTCACCCGTTTTTTCTAATGTTAAGGATATAAGGAATCGCGAGACATCTACTATACCCTAAACCCTAATATGAAACCCGTATTTTCATAAATAATAAAAACTCCATTTATTAAATTCTCAAATGTCAACCTCAACACCATAAATCCAACAATAAAATGCGTCCGAATACATATCGATAATAACATAAATCCATATGTCTGAAAAAGAAAGAAAAGAACGCCCAAGAAGCACCAGCCATCAATGATCACTCATGATCGGCAGTCTCACCTGAAAGGGGGAAACGAAAGAGGGGTGAGTAACAGGGGAGTCACTCAGTGAGGTATGTGATGCTAAACCGCAAACCATGACTCAGTACATAGCACTACGACTATGTAGGCCTAGCTCTAGCATTAAGCAAACACGGTGCCTATTACACCACACTGAACAATCAATGCATCTAACGCATATAATACAACCACTGCGCTGATAGTACATAGCTACTCTTTGCACCCCGCATTTCCTCATAAGGATATATGTATAAATCCAGGCGACTAGGACAGTAGTCCATCTCTGCACTCCCACCCATTGCACTTCTGCGACTGATACAAACGTCTTTGTACCCCCGCAATCTCATTGCTCGTCGTTGGCTTACACAAATGTCTCTATGCACCCACAATCACACAGCTCGTCGGCGGCTTAGACAAACGTCTCTGTGCACCGCAATCACACTGCCCGCCGGCGGCTTACACAAACGTCTTTGTGCACCCGCAATCCACACGAACGGACTCATAATTATATACATATATATAGCCGTTTTAACATCACTCAATCCACACAACCGTTGAATCCTCTAATATCCTATATCCGGTTTAACAAGCATAAAATTATAACAAACAAGTCTCTCATGCACACTCAATTCACATACACGGAACATGTTTCGAAACTATACTTCCATAATAGTAGTACTATACTAGCACTGGATTAAACGGAGTAGCCCTCACCTTAGCCACTGGCTGAAATGATCAATGGAAGATGGTCAACTAAGGTCAACTGCAACACGAGAGAATCAACGACTTAGAGTGTCAGGTAATAAATTTTCCAAATGTAGAGATTTTCCTAAAAAGGTAACTTCCCTAAAATAGCAACTTTCCTAAAATAGAAACTTTCCTAAAATAACAACTTTCCTAAAATAGAAACTTTCCTAAAATGGCAGGTTTCCTAAACTAGAAATTCCTCTAACTAGAATTTTCCAAGACTAGAAATAGGGAGGCGATAAACTTACCAGAAAGCTTGCACGAGAACTTGCCCAGAAACTCGTCCGGAAACACGACCAAAAATCTCGCCGGGAAATTACTTAGTGACTGGTCGTCGGATAATTCAACAACTTGTCACTCGAAAATCACTGCTTTGACATGATGAAAATAAAAGGGAAGGGTGAATTTTATTATATAAGGGAAGGAAAGGGAGGTAGGTTTTCTAAGCTTCCAATGTGGGACAAGTTTTAAAAAAAGTTATGGGTTTTAATTAATAAAACAAATGGGCCCTTCTTCCTTGAAAATCACGGTCGTTACATCTAAACCATAAACTTATCAACAGGGTACTGGAGATCGAAAGGAATGCGCAACGAAGGCACGAAACGAGAATGCAACTGCATGATAAGATCGGTCAGGAAGCGGGATAGCGATGAGTCGAAACAGCATGCCATTGACGGGGATCGACCGTATGTCAAAGCCATGAAAACATGGTTCTCAATGAAATGAAATCTGCTTTATTTTTTCTTTTAAAATATGAGGCAAAAAAATCTCAGCTCCATTTACAAATATTATACAAAAGTCTAATAAATTTAACATTCATTAAAAACACACACACACATAAACATGCCTAAAATAGCTACTGATAAACAACCATTTAGAGCATCCACATTGATGAACCCCCTCCTTGGGATTCACACAAATAAAAAAATAATTTTTTTTTTATTTTCGTTTATTTAAAAAAAAAAAAAAAAATTATTTTTGGACCAATCATATGTTGACACGTGGTGAACCCGGGTTCATTGGGGTTCATGGCAATGAACTTTTGGAGAGAGGGGTTCATAGATTTGCGTGTGAACTCCCTTCTTGATCCCCTCTTGATACTTTGAATGGGATGCTCTTAGATCCATCATCAGTTAATAATATAAGTTCTAGTTTTCAATATATCTTTCATATTCGATTGGTGATATAGCTACGCAAGATTAAGGATGGTAGATTTGAATACTTTTTTCTTCCAAAATAAACAATCTGGTTCAGTTTTTCTTTAAAACATGCAAATATCATATAGTCCATTTAAAAAAAATGCTGGATCAATTAAAAAGAAAATGCTGGATCATAATCTTTGTTTTTTTGTCAAATCATAATATATTTCTACATGCGCGTGCATATGTTTTGCATAATATAATGTTTTGATGTTGATGGTTAGATAAATTAGTTAAACAAGAAATCTAATTCGTGGTAGCTAATGTTTAAATATAATTTTTGGGATTAGAAAAGCAAGAGGGGAGAGATTAAAGGCGCAGAAAGTGGAATCCTAGGCTCGATGGTTCTCAAGGCCTATCAAGTCTATTATTTGCAACCTCCACGTTCCAACTTTTATCTAGGCTTTTTGCTAGATTCAAAGATAAGGTGTTATATTCATCTCGAATTCTCGATCATAGTTTTATCGTACTCATAAAAAAAAATAATGACCAAAATAAAACTAACAAAGTTTTTATCCTCGAATTAATATTTTTTTAAAATGACTAAAATAGATTTTATTAAAAGATGTAAATATACATTTATATCTTTTGAGTTAAATTAAAAAAATAGATTAAAATTTTCAAAATAAAAAATCTATTTTGATCTTTTTTTCATAAAGTCTATTTTTGTGATAAAAATTTCAAAAATATATATTTGAAAGATTTACCATAAAATAAACGTAACCTTTTCAATGACTCAAGGTATTATGGAGACAAAATTCTACCTTTCAATTTAATCTGGTGTTACAAAAAGAAAAAAAAAATCTAACATTAGGCTGATTATAATTGTTTTTGTCTGCTTAAATTTGAGCATATCTTTCGTTAAATCATTAATGTTTCCCTATTTGGTAACAGGCGTCATTCTTAATAGTATGTTCAGCACTGTTATAAGTTTATCGTTTGAAGTCGTGTAATGAATTTGAAAGGCAAACAAAATAGTGTTTTCTAACATCAGTAGTATAATCACACAAAGAAAATAGAGAACGCGTCAAAGCACCACCAACCATAATTTTTAGTTAGTTTCTCATATAAAACTAATCTAGTAATAAAAATTAAAAATCATGTAAAAAATTGAAAGATACTAACTGTCAAATAAAACTGAACGACCAGTTTCTAATTGTCAATGGCTATATTATTTTATAAATATTAAAATTTATTTTAATAACCAAATTATGTTAAAGTATTAGTACATAATACTCTAGAGAGTTGGTTTGAGTATCTCAGCATTGGCTATGCTCTTAATATTGTCTTAAAGCATCATAAAAATAATATGCGCATGGTAACGTTGAGTTGGTCTAGTAATTATGCTCATATTTTGCCGATAATGTAGGGAACTTGGAGTTATAGCTCTGATGCACTTTTTTTTTTTCTGTTTTCCCAAAAAAAAATTATTATTACTTGGTATGATCCCGCTATAAGAAAGTCAGAGATTTCGGTTCGTAGTTATTAAAAAGATAATATGTGCATTAGGTACGTGCTTTGTTCTGACAATATACCTCTACAGTTTATTTATATATTCACATCTATTTTATCTTCTGGCCAATCTTACCAACCGTTCGATTTAGTTCTGCGACACTGTGAGGCAAAAATGAAAATCAGCATTAATACACAACTTTGAGAGGTTTTGATGCTGCGTGGGTAAGATTCAGCTAGTCACTTCACTATTTGAGAAATGATGGGCAAAATGTTTTTGGCAATTTGACTGTGGTCAAATGTGTCATGATAGTGGATAGTCAATTATTGAATCATCCAAAATATTTCTCGAGTGAATTCTATAATTTTTCTATGACATGACTCTCTATATATAATATTAATGGCTAGAAAAGTGCATAAATTCCAATTCATTTTTGTTTTCTTGGTTACAAATGAATACAGTTCTACTATAAACACTGTGTGTTGATTCAAATTTGATTTTTTGATGTTTTTGATAATTCAGGTTGAATTTTAATGTAGATTCTGATATGAATAGTGTGAATATCTCTTGAACTATGCAGTGGAAATACGAAAGCTTACATTATTTTCATTTTTCTCACCCGCAAACATATGGTGTGGGGCCCACATGTCTTTTCAACTTGATCATCTCTTTAACACTAGTATTCACCAAAAACAAAAAACATAACAAAAATCACACCAAGCCCCATAATATTTTTTTAAAAACGTTTATTTCCTTCTCTCTGGATCCTCTTCAAACTTAAGGCCATTTAGGGTTTATCTGAGCTTCACAGTTCACTTGATTTTGAAGTTTCTTCAGGAGCCTTAGATCTTTTCTGGGTAAGCCCTCTTCCTTTGATTTTTTGGTAGCTTTTTGTAAACCTTTTTTTCTTCATCTGCACTTTATCTTCTACACTGTAACTCTCTTTGATTGCTTTTTAAAAAAAAAAAAAAGAGATTTGGGGACCGTATTCAGGAGGTTTCTAGGTTGGGTTTCTCTAAAGTCTTTGCCTTTCTTTTTCTGTGACCTTTCATTTTCTCTATGTGCTGGTCTCTCTCACTGCCCTTTGTCAATTTGTAATTAGTTTGTTTTAATTTTCTGGCTTAGTGATTTGCTTGTGTGATTTAATCGTATTTAAAATCGAATCCTCACTCCTTGCTTCAGCTACTCTAGACTATAGTCTTTGTTTCCTAATATATTTAATTTATGAGATCTGAGATTTAGCTCAACCATTCTTCTTCTTCTTCTAACGCTGTTTGATTTTTGTGTAAGTGATTGTTTCTGTTCACATTACTCAACTAATTCTACTTTCCAAAGACTTTACCTTTGATAAAAAAAAGTGTCTTTCTTTAAAATCTTTATGGGTATGTCTTGTGTAGGGTTTCATGATTGTGACCTAACCAATGTAGATCTCTTTGCTTCATTGTTTAGTTTCTCCACTTCCTTACTTTAAAGCTTACTTCTTTTTCTATATATCTTACCAGTTTAAACACACTGGAGTTATTCTTTCATTGAGATTGTTCTGTTCTTTACAAGTTTTTTCCCTGGCTTATTCTTTTTCAGGTAGCTCTGATTGTTACACAAGTTTAGAGACAGATCACAAAGAGGATGAATGACTCTGCGCTGCATTGATTCCTCAGAGGTTTAGATACTGTACAAAAAAAATCCTGTGGAAATGGGATCGTTGGCAGGTTCATGTGAGATTGTGGAAGAGAAAGATGAAGTAACATTAGCAAAACATTATGGTAAATCTGTTTTGGTATCATCAAGCAAAGATTTTGAGAGCAAGCTGCGAGAGTATCATGGTTCTCTTGAGTATGACATTGATAAGCTTTTTCAATCTATATCAGTAAAGCCATCAACGAGGCTACTGAGCTCTTCTTTTCATAACATTGGAACAAGCGCGAGTGCTGGTCCAAGCAGGACCACAAGCCCTTCAAACAGAATCGCCATGAAGAAACCAGGGACGCCTCAATCCCCTAGAGTTTTCGGTCTATCTGATTCTGTATCTTTGAAGCAGGCTCTTAGGGACCGTTGCATTTCCAAGGCGTCTGAGATGGCTGCTCTGAAACGGTTGTCCAAATCAGCAGCTGCGTCTCCGAGGGTCTCAGAAGCTGACAGGATAAAGAGTTTGTATAACCAGGTTTCAAATGAATCTAGTAGCAGGTCTGCACTTCTTCCTGTGGACAAGGGTAAAACAAGCTTGGTTGAAATGCCTTTAATGCCGGAAAAAGATAAACCAAGTTCTTCAAGGAGTGTACCTGATCGGTTTGAAGAGCCTTCTAACTCAATCTCTGAGTTATCTCAAGCTGGAACCAGTTTGGGATTACAAAGAGTGGGAAATCAAATGCAGGAGATTAAGCCGTTGCATAAATACAACAAATCTTGTCTGAGTTCTGACAGTGGAGATTATGAGATAGAGTTAGATGAAAACGTTACCTCTCTTGAAGATGATGTGAAAGAAATAGATAAACATGTTACTTCACTGCCTTCTGATCCTAGTAAGATAGAAATTACAACGGAGCTTGAAAAGAGGACTCTCTCTTCCACTCTGGATTTGGAGCAGAAAGGGAAGTTGGATAACGCAGCTAGCTCAAGAACAGAGAAGAGCAAAACGGTACGCAAGGTTACAATAATGATTCCACGTCCCAAGCAGCAGCCAAAGAAGAAGATTTTGCTTAGGAAGAAGTTAAAGATTGGAATAGTTTCTGTAGCTAACGCAACAAGAAAGGATGAAGAAACTGAAATAGATTCTAGTTCAAATAAACTCCTCTGCCAAAGATGTCACTGTTCGTTGAAGAGCACCAGCATGGATAACCTACCTCCCTCATATACTACTAGTCATGATCCTGAGATTTGCTCAGACAGTTTGAGCTCTATTTCAAATCATGTTGCTAAAGAAGCTCAGCAAGTAGCCGATGAGAACTCCTCTGGTTCTTGTAATGTTAGTGAAAGCTCTGAAGCTGTGATTGTCGTCACGAAACAAGATGTTTCCTCAAGTAATGACGGTGGTAACAGCGCAAGGGATGGGAAGGGTGCAGAGAATCCAACTTCTAGTGAGAAATTCGAATTCTCCTTGAGTTCAAAAGATAGTCTTGGAGATTATAGCAGGACCACAAGCATGAGTGAGGAGAGCAATATGAGCAGGTTTAGCTGTGGGAACAAGCCTCACATGTCAATGGATGTGAGATGGGAAGCTATTAAGCATGTCAAGTTGCAATACGGCTCTTTGAGTTTAAGACACTTTAACCTTTTGAAGAAACTCGGTTGCGGAGATATAGGAACAGTTTATCTCGCTGAGCTGATTGGTACAAACTGCTTGTTTGCCATAAAGGTGATGGACAACGAGTTCTTGGCAAGAAGGAAAAAGAGTCCAAGGGCACAAGCGGAACGTGATATACTCAAAATGTTGGACCATCCTTTTCTTCCTACATTATACGCACAGTTTACTTCGGATAACTTGTCTTGTCTGGTCATGGAGTATTGTCCTGGAGGAGATCTTCATGTGCTTAGACAGAAACAGCTAGGCCGATGTTTCCCTGAACCTGCAGCAAGGTAAAGATCATCTTCTTGAATCATGCCATCTTGATTTTTAATTTACTTAAACTGATGATAAACATTTGGTTTTCAGGTTCTATGTTGCGGAGATTCTCCTTGCATTGGAGTACTTACACATGCTTGGTGTTATATACCGAGATCTGAAGCCAGAAAACATTCTAGTCCGTGAAGATGGACACATTATGCTTACGGACTTCGACCTCTCACTTCGTTGTGCAGTGAACCCGACTCTTCTCAGGTCAACTTCTCCTCCAGGGAACGATCCCGCTAGACTATCAGGTCCATACAACACATCTAACTGCATACAACCATTCTGTATCACCGAACCATCTTGCCAGGTTTCGTGTTTCAGCCCAAGGCTCTCCTCAAACCAACAACAAGGTGGAAAACCGAAAAGTGCTGATCATCTTTCGAAGACACAGCAACACTTGAAGAGATCATTACCCCAGCTCGTGGCTGAACCAACCGAAGCAAGATCCAACTCCTTTGTAGGAACACACGAGTACTTAGCTCCAGAGATCATCAGAGGAGAAGGACACGGCGCTGCGGTTGACTGGTGGACTTTCGGGGTTCTCCTTTACGAGCTTTTATACGGGAAAACACCTTTCAAAGGTTACAACAACGACGAGACTTTAGCAAATGTTGTGTTGCAGAACCTCAAGTTTCCTGATAGCCCCCTTGTGAGCTTCCAGGCAAAGGATTTGATCAGAGGGCTTCTGGTTAAGGAACCAGAGAACCGGTTCGGGTCAGAGAAAGGATCTGCAGAGATCAAAAGACATCCTTTCTTTGAAGGGTTGAATTGGGCTCTAATCCGGTGCGCAATACCACCTGAGCTGCCAGATTTCTATGAGTTTGGTGGTGGACCAGGTTCACCTGGAGGCAATGATGATAGGTATCTTGAATGTAAAGCCATAGGCGATCATCTTGAGTTCGAGTTGTTCTAAGTTAAGTGTCTTTAAGAAAAGAAAATTTTCTGGTAGAAGTATTCAGAAGTAAACGTTGTTGTAATATATCATATCCTTTAAGTTCTCAAGAGTCTAATAATGTAAATTTTAAGTTATTTTCCTTCTCAACAAAGATTGCAACGGGAAAACAGTAACACTATTGAAGAAAAGATCAAAAAAGGCATTTTTGATCATCAGATTGGGCTCCACTAAATTGATTTTTAACTTTTACTTTTGGCGGTATTTCTTGCTTTGATTTTGGAATGATGTAAAAGCAAAGCAATTTCGTTTCAGAAGATTGAATTGAAGCAAAAGCAAGACACTTTAAAGTACATAAATAGATGTAAGGAAAGACATACGAGACTTGTTGTAATAACAAGAATGAGTAGCAAGAACTTAGGAGCTGCTCCTGCAGCAGCTTCTGCAGTCAATACCAACGGTAAGCTTCCAATGGAGGAGAAAGAAGAAGAAGAAGAAGAGATGTGGAAAGTGGCAGTGTCTAGGTTTCAAGCTCGAGAAGAAGAGATCGAGAGGAAGAAGATGACTGTTAAGGAAAAAGTTCAACAGCGGCTTGGTTTTGCAGAGGAAGCTAAAAGATGCTTGACTCAAACATTGGAAGTAAGTACATGCAAGTCTCTTTTGTTTAGACCAGACTACAGTTGATAATGTTCTAACTAATGTTCCAACTAAACAGGAGCTAGAGATTATGGGAGATCCTATGAGAAAAGAAGTTGGAATGGTGAGGAAGAAAATCGACATGGCAAATCGAGATATCAAATCTTTAGCTCAAAATTGTCAGAAGAAGGTTCTTCACATTTTCATTCTTACAAAGAAGAGTTATGTTCTAAAACTTCTGTTTAACATAAGAGAATGATATGGACAGGAGAAGGAATACAAGGAGACATTAGAAGCTTTCAATGAGAAGAACAAAGAGAAAACTCACCTTGTTTCCATGCTAATGGAGGTATATGGTCTTAACAATAATCAAAAACTTAATCTTTGTAGATAACTACACAGTAGATACAATGTGTGTTATTGACTTTTCTTTGGCAGCTACTGGCTGAAAGTGAAAGATTAAGGATAAAGAAACTGGAGGAAATCAACAAGACTGTTGGAACCTTGAAATGAGGAGAGTTAAACAATCCACATGGATCTTATCTTTATAAGAGTCTTAAATTTGTTTCAGGCTTTTGGTATTAGAATCTATTCAAGTCATCTGAATTAAAAATGAGCTAAGAAAGATGTTACAGGATGATTTTCCTAATGCTTAAAGAGATACTGTTTTGTTTAATGCTAAATATCTTTGTACACAACAGATAGTGTCACAAGAAAACAAACATCAACAAACTCATATAGCTACAACTAGCTTTTATAGCTAAGGAGATTCTTAATATCAAACAAAATTTGTCATTACCCGTTTCTCTTTTACTCTGCTGGCTCAGTGTTTACATACCTGTTTGCGTAATCTAGATACTCCTGCAAGTAACAATCAAACATAAAAGAGGTTTGCAAGTAAGAAAGGAGGAAACAAAAGACAGATTTCACCATTCTCCAACCAATGCTGAAAATAGTAACGGTACCTGAAGTATAACTACGGCTGCAAACTTGTCCAACATTGTCTTCTCTTGAACTGGATGCAGTTTCAAGGGCTTCAACATCAGTTTAACAGTCTGTGGAACAGTATTACACGAGTACCAAGGGCTTATAACTTATAAAAAAAAAGTGGCTATATGCTAACACTTATGTATACTATAACTCGCAAGATTTCTAAGCCCGAATAAACTTACCTTTGATGATAACCGCTCGTCCCAAATGTGTACTTCACATCCTTGAGTTTCTATCTAACCTAGGAACCTCCCAGGGACTGACACTTTGTCTTCAACGCACCACCTAGTAACCTCAATGGCTTCACATACTTCATTCCTGGACAAACAGCCTCATCAACTTCCAAAGCAATTAAACAAACTAAGACTGAAAAACTCAAATGTTATTTTGACAAAGTGTAGAACTTTGAGGATCGTTTGTACCAAATAACCTTCAATCAGACAATGAAACAAGTGTTTCGAAAAGGGTCTTAGAGCTTAATCAAAGAAAGGTTGAAACTTTAAATGATGTTGGGACTGAAAGGTGGAAACTTTCAGGCGACAGAGCACGAAACCTGGCGAGATGATGGAAGGGTTAATGAGGATGGACCGGAAAAGGTTTGTTCCGGTTTGTTTCGAACTTGAAGGGAAATGTCATGGAGAGACGGTTTTAGAAGAAGAGCCAGAGACTTTGGGGCTGATTGGTGGGGTTTATTTAAAGGTTAACCTGACGGAGTGTTTAGTTTAAACCGGAATCAGCTGGTTCGGAGTGATTAAAGTAGTTTTAGAAAATTGATTCGGTTTACAATAAACCAGATTTCTGTAGCAATAAGCTACATTGACTACAAAAAATCGTCAGTTAATTCGGATAATTTAAAATATTATACATGAAAAAAATTATTTGGGTAACATAATTTTAAATATTTTAGATTAATATTCAGTTAATTTATTTTTGGGTAGTTTAATTTATAAATAAAATAATTAATGTTTTTTGGGTATACAAATTGTATTTGAGATTTTAGATACACATTCAATTCAATTCCAAGTTTAATTTCGGTTTTAGGTTCCAAGAATATAAAAACCACATGGACATTTGTGAACATGACTTCGGTTTCAGATTCAGGTGATGATTGTTTCACTAGTTATTAGTTTTAGTTTTTTGTTTTCAGATTTTAGTTTTTGGTTTTAGTTTTTGGTTTTAGATTTAGGTTTTTAACTTTTAGCTTTTGTTTTTTTTTAGTTTTTTTTTAGTTTTTTTTTAGATTTTAGTTTTTGATTTCATTTTAAATTTTTCCGTATCTTCTTAGTTATCTAAAAAATAATAATAATTTACTTTAAATAAAAAAATATATCAATTTAATATTTTAAAGGTACTATTAAAATAAATCAAACTATTATTATCATTAAATCTACAAATAGTTAACACATAAATAGTTTAATATTTTATTTTTATTTTCATATTTTTCATTTTAAATCAATAAAAAGTTACTAATACATTTGTAAAATTTATATTTTTTCATTAAATATATTCAATATTATGCATATTTATTTAAAATGAAATAAAATGTATTAATTATGTATTTTAAAATTATTGTACTTAAAAAAATATTTTATCAAAAATAGAAATCTTAAATTATGTATAATTAGTGAAAGTATTACGTAAATAAAGGTTTAAGAAGTATATACATTAACTAGTGTTATATCATATTTAAATTAATAAAGATAAGTGTTAAAAATAATAAAGATAATAAAAATATGTAGTCGTACAAATTTTCTAAAAACTCCTAAAACATGAATTTTGGTTTTTGAGTAGAAATTTGGTTATGTAAAGAGAAGCTAGCCCAAACCCAATACTAAAAGAAAGCCTATTTGTGTTTCGGGTTTCTACAAGTGTTTAGTATAAGTAATGTGTTATGTTTCTTAGTATTGTAACTTTGGCTGCTATAAGCAGCTTCTCTTAAAACCTTTATGATATCAATTGAATCTTTGTGTTCTTGAAGACAAGTTTAAAGCTTTCTTTCTCTTTTATATTTCTGCACAATAAAGCTTCTTAAAGCTACTTTAGTTTCAGTTCAATAAAGCTCTTTGATCATTCAATCTCTATTGATTTGAGATTGTCTTCATGGTATCAGAGCACCAGGAAGTAGATCTTGGTGTTATATCTTTTCTCTGACCACAAAACACAGCAGCCTTTCTCCTGCCTCACTCATTTCTTCAGCTTCAGACAACTCATCCAAGAGTCTGTCACACGTTCTACCATATGTTCCATGCAGCCCCATCAGACACGTCTTTCCTCTGCCTTTATTACATCAACTGAGTTCAAGCTTGAAGCTTTAATCAAATGGAGTTGTTCAAAACGCAGCTTTTCAACCGGCCACAAAATCAAGCTTCGTCTCTCCAACGGTAAAGAACGAAGCTTTTGGAGCTGGTAACCAAGGTCAAATGTTTGGTTAAGGTTCTGAGCCATGTCCTAGTAACCAAGATCAGTGCTGGTCTTACTGAAGTTTAAAGCTTTCTCTGGTTTGAGATTGAAAGTTACTTATATGGCTCCACTGCTTCAGAGGTAAAACATTATCTCTTAGGTTTAGAAGGATATTGGTTGGCTAGTTCTAGATTATTAGATTGGAAGCGTGAATCAAGATTGCAGTAGGACTGTCTTTGGGTTGAGAACAGTGGGATTTTGGCTGCTATTTTCATGGTTCTGCTGAATGCACACAAGGTGTTTGATTAAATGCCAAAGAAAACGCAGATTTTAGAACTACAATCATAATTGGCTTGGCTATTGGAAAGGAATCAGAGAGCGAGTAGGAGTGTTTAGTATGTATGGATAGAGAGTTCTTCTTCATGAGACAGTTTAGGAGAATGAAAGGGTATGAGAAACCCATGTTCTTCGTGAGACAAATAGGCCATAAGTACCTTTGAGAGAGATTGACTAAACTCACCAAGTATCAAGAGAATACCTCTGAGTGAGTCATGCAATACCCTCCATGTACAGACCTGAATAGATCTCACACTAAGTTTGTTCTTTATGGTGAGTTCAACAATCTGCCTACATCTCAATCATCTTCAACAACTCATGCTTCTATCCAGCCATTTTCAGTTGCGTTTTCAAACTTTACACCTTTGAACCGGATGCAAAGTTTGTGGGGGAGTGTAAAGAGAAGCTAGCCCAAACCCAATACTAAAAGAAAGCCTATTTGTGTTTCGGGTTTCTACAAGTGTTTAGTATAAGTAATGTGTTATGTTTCTTAGTATTGTAACTTTGGCTGCTATAAGCAGCTTCTCTTAAAACCTTTATGATATCAATTGAATCTTTGTGTTCTTGAAGACAAGTTTAAAGCTTTCTTTCTCTTTTATATTTCTGCACAATAAAGCTTCTTAAAGCTACTTTAGTTTCAGTTCAATAAAGCTCTTTGATCATTCAATCTCTATTGATTTGAGATTGTCTTTAGGTTACACTTCTAAAAACTAGTTTTCTTATTATTTAGGCAAAGCATTTTATTAAAATCTTGATTGGTGATAAAATAAGTTTTAGTTTTTCTAAATCTAAAAACCGCAAACAATCAACCTCTCAGTTTCCGATTTGATTCTCGGTTTATATGAACATGTCTTATTTGTTTGTGAAGAGTAACAAAATAAACTTCAATGACTCTTACTGAATCATTCACATTGTAACTCAAAACTTAAAAGACTGATAATCAGCTCTGAATGCATAAACAAAGTTCCACTGCTTATACAAAGTCTCAAACTTTAAAACAAATATTTCTGCATAGGGAAGAAAGGAAACAAGCATATATTTCGGACTCACAACATCACCAAAACACAGAAAGACATCTGCAGAAAGTTGCAGTTTAAGAGGAAAGCTTGAACAAAGGACTTGATTTGGGTTTTGTAACACTTTCTTCAGTGAAAGACTTGAGTTGAGATTCCCATCTGATGAAGAACACTTGACGTCGAAGAGTCTGACCTCAAGGCTTCAGCCAATGGTCCACCCATATTGTGGTGATTCCCTCCACCGTTCCACCAATTCATGCTTTGTTGCTGCTCCCTCTCATTGTTGTTGTTTCTCAGGTTGGCTTCTTCTACTTCATTGCTTGTGGAAAGTTTTAGAGAGACGTCTGATGAAGTGTTACCGGGCACATAGATTGGACTTAAGGTTGAGTCAGATGATCTTGGCCAATCGTCAAAGAAATGCCTCAGGATGTGACCATCATTTGATCTTCCATTGATGAAGCCATTGTGAGCTTCTTCATATGGCCTCTTGTTGTTGTTTTCTTGTTTCATCCCTGAAGAATAACTGTGAGAGACAAAACTCACATCTTTTATGATTAGAACAAGACATGAACATTGTCAAAAAGAGATTCAAACTTTTTGATCCATTTAATTAATTAGAGTGTAAAGTTTGATTAAGTAAATAACCAAAAATGACACATGATTTTCCACTATCAAAGAGATTGGGCTAGATAAATAAATAAATAAGTAACTTAAGTTGTTGTTTTTTTCTTATGAAATGTATTTTTAGAGGAAGTGGTTGCAGAATCTAAACGCTTTTGTTTTTCTTCTATGCAGGTTTGGTCAGCTTTCACTGAGGTCCTACCATGTCATTATTTCAAATACATTAGTATACACATCTCTCCCTTTCTCTTTCTATTCCTCTGATTGAAAAGTCTCACCCAACTAGTAAAAAAAAAAAGATTCTATCAAATCCAAGTATTATCACTATCTCTCAACAAAAGAAGAAAAATAAGAATATGTTTTTATTTTTTTCACAAAAAATGATGATAAGTCTCTCTGTCACCCAATTGCCAACATTACCCCTTCCTCACAGCATCACTTCATAGTGCAATAACTATTCTCAAATCCCAAACAACAGAAGTTTTAATAATTTGAACATATCCACTGTCATGTAGGGCATTTTTTTTTGACAAACCATGTAGGGCATTAGTCCTCTGTATTATGAAAAAAGACACTTGATCTTAAGACTCTTTGACTAGGGCTGGGCAAAAAATCTGAATCCGCATAACCGAACCGAACCCGATCAGAAAAAGTAGTACCGAATTCGAACCAAAATTGATTAAATATCCGAACGGATTCAAAATTTTGGTATCTAAAGAACCGAAACCGAACCCGATCCGAACCGAAATTGATTAAATATCCGAACGGATTCAAAATTTTGGTATCTAAAGAACCGAAACCGAACCCCACCCGAACCGAAATACTTTGGATACCCGAATGTATCCGTAAGAGATTTATATACTTAGATATATTAATTATTTATATATTTAATGTATATTAAAAATATCCAAAATAAATAAAATACTTTTAAGTTATCTAAATACTTGAAAATATACAAATAGTCAAAAGTAAATGTTTAAAATTGCTAAAGTATATTCAAAACACCAAAAATACTTGAAATATCTATTGATTCTCTATTCAAATATCAAAACCAAACCAATTTATATGTTAAGTTTAGGTATTTTGACATGTGTTATTCAAATTCATATATAATATATTATTTTATTTATATATTTTAAGAAATTTAAAGTATATAATTAATTTAAATTTTTTTAAATAATTTAAATAGGTTATCCGAATCTGAACCAAATCCGCAAAGACCCGAACCAAAATTTACAAATGTCTGTATGGGGCTAAAATTTTTGACCCCGAAAACTCAAAACCCGAATAGATCCGAACCGAACCCGAATGGATATCCGAACCACCCTACTCTTGACCAAAGCATATAATGACTTCGGTTAAACAGAGTGTTTTTTTCTGTGTACCTTTGATGGCTAGTAAGGTGGATATGTTGAGTTGAAGAATGTGAGGAGTCAGATGAGAAGAGGAGATTGTTTGGTCCATGACCAAGATCCTCGCCTAAGACAAAGGAAGATGCAGCGGTTGTGGTGGCTGTTTTGGCCGTTTCCACAGGCTTTCTTGAACGGTTTCGACCACGGTGGATGTGGCGGTCGCAATACTTGTGACCTCCTACTACATCTTTAGAACATCTCCATTTCTTTCCGTCCGTTCTCTTGCACCTCCCTGGCTCAGAATCCATTGCTCCTCTTCCCCAATACCCTGTTTTATAATAGTGGGTATTCATCAGTACCATGTTTGTTACTAACTTACTATCAACCAAAAATAAAAGCTAACTCAGGATAATGATTAAGTGTTTCATAAACCCAACTTGTCTAGTTCTTTATGTCACTCATAGATTTTTTAGAAAGAAGTTTAAGTTCTTGTAGGATTGCAAAGTAGCCTTTAAAAAATAAGTAGCCTTTTACATATTAGTGTCTTTACTTTATTGTTTAGTGAGTCTATGAGTTGGAGATTTAAGATCTTGAAAAGAATCATTAAAAAGGAGAGAGAGACTCACAAGGTTGGTGATGAGGATGGTGAAGGAAGTTCAAAGGAGATTGGAAGAGACTTTTCTTGATGGGTAAGAGGAGCTCTTGCGGAACTGAAGAACCAGCCAACATGTATCTGTAGATCAATGCTTGTAGCTCAAGTTCTTGCCACTGTGCCAAGCTAAAGAAGTTTCCCATCTCTAAATAGAAAGACAAAACCCAAATAAATGAATGAGCAATAACTTCAACATTTGAGTGAAAAACTCTTGCCCAAGTAAAAAGAAGAAACCACTTACTGAGAAACCTTGAAGAGGAAGGGTTAGGAGAGAAACATGAGATTGAGGGAGATGAGGTGGGTTCAGGGACAAAGAGGGGTAGAGCAGAAGCAGAACTTGCATTTTGGGATTGCATCTGATCAAAGAAAAAGTTTGATGTCTTAGTTGCAGAGATTTTTTCTTCTGACTCATTCTGCTGCTGACTTCTCCATTGCTTCAGTTGCAAGTCCATGGAAGAGAAAGACAGAAAAAAAAGAGAAAATGTGTTGGTTGCTTTTGGGATAGTTTTTTCCCCACTTCTTTGTGTCTTGGAGAGTCTGCCTTAATAAGCAAAGACAGCCACAACAAAATTCTTATGTGTTTGGCTTGTGACCCCAAAAAGCATTTTCTTCTCTTCGTTCTTTGTAGGCAGTTGCTAGAGAAAGAGGAAAAGGTTTTTATTAGGGTATGAGACAAGACAGTTGAGGGGAAAACAAAGTTTAGACTAAAAAATTGGTTTTTAATTTTTGATATCATATATTTGATATTTTTTTGGGCAACAATATATTTGATAGTGTTTTTTTTTGGGCAACAATATATATGATAGTGTTCTTGATTGAAAAAGGGTTTATTTATCTGATATAAAATGATGTAAGTCAGAAAACCAGAAAGAAAGCACTGCTAGAGGCAGATGGAGAGATAGTAACCTGCAGTGTTTATGTCTCACTGCTTAGAGCATGATTATTGGGGGTCCTAAGGTGGGTTTCTTAAGCCGTGGGACCCATGAACAGTGTAAGGATCGGTTACAAAAACTATAGATTAAGAAACGGTTCTTATGAGTTTCTTACACTGTTCACGGGTCCCACTGACACGTGGCGACTCGCGATTGGTTCACTTTAAAAAAAGTAAAAAAAAAAAAAAAAAACTAAGAAACCCAAGAGGGTTTCTTGGGTTAATGATGCCCTTAGGAAATATCACTTCCTTTTATAATCTCATTTAAATATTTCATAAGTAGTAGCTTAAAGATAAAACAGAAGCCTACTACTCCATGATATTGTAATTAAAGATTCATTTAATGTATGGTGAAGTAACCTTCAACTTTTGTGATCCAGATGTCATTTGTTTCAGAGATTGTGTTACAAATGTATCAGATTCTGGGCAGAATGACTTTGGATTTGACTAACTCTATAGTGAGCTGATGTGCAGTTTATGAACATAGTAGACTGTTAACCATAGCACTGTTTAAGCATTTCAACTGGTCTAATTATGTTTATCTTTTTTCATGCAATATGTAGGTTTGAATCTGAAAAATTGACAGAAAACACTAAATTACATATATCCCTCATAATATGTTCTTTGAGCTAATAGATTATTTAGTCAGTTCTAATCTGTAACCGTCATTAGTTTATCATCAACTAAATTATTATTTATTAAATAAATATGTAACGTCTATGCATTTAGAAGCTTTTTAATTAACATCTTAATATAATTATATATGCATGGTCGAACTAAATATTACCTTTGTGATTTCTTTTCTTTATAAGATTGGTATGTGTCATGGTTCCAATTTTTGTCTAGAAAAAATATTTTAGGCCCCAAAATTTTATTATCAATGGTTGTTCTGGATTTGGAGAGATTTGCCCAAAACTTTCTGATTACTATAAAGAAAAAACATGACTCGCCGGTATATATAAATATCAATAACAGGGAAACTATATATTACCAGAAAAGGCCAAGTAAACTTGAAAACATTTATTAAGATGAAGTAAGAAACAATCATTTTTATCTTTACTTGGCTGAATAAATACAAAAACATTCATTAATTTCAAAGTATCTTTATTTGGTGGTGCCACGATATTATTATTTTGTTGTTTTGAGGAACTAAAAGTAATAAATATGAGCAAAGGACGATAACGATGTTTCATATAGGAGTGAGCCCAGCCAAAACACTGATGAGAGAGCTCCCTAAGTGTCTTTCCTCTTTTCATTCATTCCCACCAGTTTCGGCGGCATTTATATGCAGTATTCCGAAATAACCTAAACCAGTTGCGTTAAGGTTTTCTTTTTCCATCTGATAATATTCAATCATTCAAACATGAAATACAAAGTTTGATACATAACCAAGAGTCTAAAGAACAAGCAACTAAAACCCACACCAAGGTAACTTAAAACACGTACATTACAACAATAGGAAATACTAAGACCCACCATAACCATAGCACACTAAGCTTGCACATTTCTGACATTTCCAAACGCTTTTGAACGAGATCTATCGATGTCGCCCAAACGATAGCATCAACCTCTACCAACACCGAGAGAACACCTCTCCAACCTAAAGAACCCAAACTTTATAACCCGGCAAGATAGAACCACTTTAGAAACACACTCTCTTCCGGATACGGCAGCGACACAACTTCATTGCATCCAAGCTAAACTTCGATAAAAGCCCTACACATAACACTCCAATCTCAAAGGATCTGGAGAAATACGAGACCAAACTCGTCAAAGCCCACCAAAAACTAGTAGCTAGAGACATGAAAACGTTCATCTCAACACTTGGAACCGGAAAAAATACAAGCTTAGGACCAATAATCAAAGTGATCCACTAATTATTTGATAGAAAAGTCAGAGATCCACGACCACCACCACTCCACCACAAACCGAGAGTAGGTAGACCACCGGAACTGCATACTGGATCTGCAACCGGAGCCTCAAATCCCCCTCCTCGAACCTTGGTGCATCTTGTCACCGAGAACCGGTAAACAAACCTCTGTACACATATCTTTCGTCTTCTCCTCCGATTTACTCACGGTCCCGTCAGATCGAAGACCTAAGATGGAGGAGGCGTCTTGCTAAGCCCACACGCCGATACCGACTTGGATACGCCATAGATCTAAAACTAGAAAACTAGATCTGGCTTACCCAAACCCTAAAAGACGACTCCCTCCTCTTCCTCCCCTCAAACGAGCCTCACCGCTACTCCAAGGAAAGTCTGAGCCTTTCTCTGTCACCTACACACCATGTGTCTCCGGCTTGACCCGACTAAACCAGAATCGCAAGCATATCGGCAAGGAGAGGGACGTCGAAAGAGAGAGAGAGCAAAACGAAACAGAGGACAAGGGGAAGAGAAGAGCCTCCGGCACCAGAGAGGCCGGGCCGGAGCTAAGAACCTTCAAAAAATAAGAGAGAGGCGAGAGTATTTGGGTTTTAGAGAGATAAGCTTTTGTTGCGTTTAGGTTATTCACAAGAAAATATTTAAATATCGTAAAACTGAATTAATTATAGGCGGGACTGGCTAAAAAAAAAGTAAATTATATCACTTGTAAACTTTGAATCTGTTTACTATAATATATCTCTGATAGAAGATAGATCTTGGAACAATATCATTTTTTGTTAATTTGTTATGAGTCATGTGCACTAACACCTCCTGTCACTTCTTATGTCTTGACTGTAGTCAAAATAAGCAAAAAAGATAATGAAATTTGAAAACAAAGTGTGAAAGTTTTTTCTGTTAGAATGTAAATATCATTTAAGAAAATTAAGTTAAAGGTATTACAACATGAACAAATAACCTCTAAACTTGGCTCTACAATTACAAAAAAAAGATTGAAAAAAAACCTTTGAGAGCTTGATAACGAACAAGTCTAGAAGTCATATACATAACAGATAATTTTCTCTCTTTCTAAGGTGCTCACCTCAGCATAAGTAGATCCCACATAATTTTTTTTTACATTTTAGATGTCGAATTTAGTAATTTTGTAAAAATTACTAATTTTATAGACTAATTTTATGTTTGTTTAGAAAATCCGTAGCCCAACAGAGCAGAAGAAGACGAAAGAGAGCATTGTAACGGGACCGTGATGACCATTGTAAATCCTCTTCATCAAGAAGACTTAAACTTCATGAAGACGAGGAGACTTCATGTAATCGGAGGAGGAAGTTTAAGGAGGAAGTTTAAGTCTCCTCCTCCGATTTACTAACGGTGTCTGTTCATCATGAAGACGAAAATCCGTAGCCCAATCCGTAGATCTTAGAGAAAGTTTAAGGAGTTCGGTGTCTGTCAGGAGATTGTAGGAGATGAGCAGAAATACAATGGCCATCAAGAAGAGGATGAAGAAGAATATCACAAAGAGAAGGAGGAGAAAGAAGTGGGAAAGAAGATTATTGAAGTGGAAGAGATAAATGTTACAAAATATAATAGCATCAAAGTAAAACGTTAACAACTATGTAAGTTTAGTGCTTTGTTAATTTCTTTATGTTCATTTTTAAAATCATTTTCTCATACTAAAAACTGGATGGATGAAAGAGACCATGTATTATTTTCACACTAAAACGATTAATTGTCTAAGTTGGTTATTCTCTTTTACTAAAATCACACAAACTCTAGTTTGAATAGTCTCAAATCACACTAAATGCTTTCATGCATAACATTTTGATCGAAAGATTTTTAAAAGAGTCAAGTTTCTTGAAGAAATGCTGGAGAATGGTTGGTTCCCTAATAGAATGACGTTTTTGATAATGCTTGAGGGGTTGCATGGCTTAGGGTAAGAAGAGAATAAGAAATAATGTCTCTCTCCTAAAACCAAAACATCTAACCTCTCTCTAAGTTCTCCAATATTCAAGCTCTCTCCAGCTCCGGTGTCCGGTGAACGTGAGCACCGGTGCCGGAGGCGGTCCCTTTTCCCTCGTTTCTCTTTGCTTCTCCACCGCCACTTCCTCTCTTCCGATATGATGGTGAATCTGGGTTAGGGTTCCATTGTCGTTTCAAGATCTTCTCGCGAGGATGGAGTTTCCAATGGTGGCTCTTCTTTCTCTGGCTTCTCCTCGAGGTTCTGTAGATAGTGGCTGGTGGTCGGAGTCGGTTTTTAGGGTTTTCGAAAGTGGATCTGGTTTTCCCTCTCAGATTCACTCTCTGTTTTCCGTTGCGCGTGGTGGGGGTGTGATGCTCAGGCTTCCTCTCGGGACTCACCTCGTCTTGTGGGGCTCTTCCGAGTGGAACCGGTGGTGTATGGAGGCTTTCGGTTTGTGTGTCTCTGCGGCGTCGTGGAGATCCAGCCTCTGTTCTCTGTACTCAAGAGATCTCTAGAGGATTTCTCTACCTCGGAGCGTACCTTGGTTTCATCGTTTGCAGGCGGAGATGGTGCGGTGGCTCCTTTGCGGTACGTGAGTGTTCGGCTAGTTGGCTCATCAGTCGTCGTCTATGGCTTGTTGTGGCTTCTCGCTAGTCCTCATCTCTTCAGATCTCCTCTGCTCGGCACTCTGACGGCTCCTTTCAGAAGATGGCGACGGCCTCTCTCTCTGTTTGTTTCTCTTGTGCGTATTGTCAGCCTCTCCTCTCGACACAGTGGACAGGCGTTGCGAGACACATTCACCGCTCTTTGGTTCTCAAAGACGGCAATAGACGTGGTGGTTCTCGACTTGCTCGCAGTCGCTTCGGTGTCTCTATTGGTTTGAAGTGCATATCCCAGTGCCAATTGTGGGTTGATTGATCTCCATTTGGTAGTGTACTTTGCTGTTTGTGCAGGTGTAAAGAGATTAGCAGTCAGTGTGTGGTGGGCGTCTTCAAGCCCGATCTTGTCCTACCTATGGCGGCTTGGTGGGGATGTATAGTGTGTGTTCTTGGGTGCTCTCTCATGGTATGGCAGTCTCTGAACCCTCTCCTATTTGTCGTTGTGCGCTTAACTGACAATGAAGAATACAAGCTCGATGAGATCACTGAGAGCTAGCTACAACAGGCGACGTCACCGGGAATCCGGCAACCGAGGCAACAAGGTCAAACCCAACATCCTGGTGGTTAGCGTCACCGTTTGAGAACAGCAATCAGTATTCGACGAAGGGTAAAGCGAAGGTGCGGAACGCGCCGGTTCAGTTGGTTGAGGCGAAGCAACCTTTTGTAATATCCAACTTAGAACATTTTGTTCGATTCGAGCTTTGTACTTTGACATTGATGCCCTTTTTGGATTATTAATAAAAATTAGAATAAGAAATAAAGTTGGTAACAATGGTTGTTCGGAACGGGAGGATGATAAATAATCTTGGGACATGTTTTTGATGGTGAACTATAGAGACTTTACAAACCTATATTACTTTGAAGCATCCTCCAAGTTTCTTTCTTTAAAGTTAAAAACACTATCAAATTTTATAAAATTAGATGTGGTTTCTAATTTATGAACACTTTGATCATTTCAGATTCAGTAATCATTGTCTTATGATAACTCAGGAGAAATATTATCTCTTTAATATATCATATATCTAACAAAGAAGATTATATATTTCAATAATAAAGTAAAATATTGATGTCAAGTGAAAGTCCTTATAAAAAAATATTTCAATAATAGAATGAAAATGTTGATGTTAAGTTAAAGTCATTATGACAAAATATAACAATAATATATTAAAAAGTTGATTTCAATGATATTGTTCAGTTGCGTTCTCTTATAAATCAGGCTTTTAATTCTATCTACGATCCATCCAATACAATTTTGTTTTTCACAAAAATACTTTCTTTCACTACATATTTGGCCCATTGAGACCAACAAACAGTTAAATCAAACACGTTACAGTCAATTTAAAATTACAACAAAAAAACACAGCTAAAGTTGAGAGTACAATCATTATTTAAAAAATCATAAAATAAACTTAAACAATGTTAACTACTCTGCCTACATAACAAACGGCTAAAAAATAAAACAGTTCATCACTGCACTTCAACCATATTACAATACAAATATTGGAAAATCAATAACGACATCAAAACGCTAACTACACAAACACAATATCACATGCATTCATAGAGATAAAGCAAGAACAACGTTTCACGACCCGCGCTTGCACGGGAACTCTGTCCCTATATATGTATAAGAGGAGAGGTTCCTCTTTCTTTAGGGTATCCACATCAGCATTTTTTGTGGGCATCACATAACTAAATTTGCCTTTTAAACGTGAACTAGCTGACCGGCCCGCACCCTGTGCGGGCATGAACATATTCAGTTATAGGTTTAATAGTGGTTGAATTTTGGTAGACACGGATTTTATATCATAAGACCACCGTGTTTGGAGTAAAGCAACGACACATGCAAATGCTGGTACTCTATATTTTACATGGACGTGATAGAACAAAGTATCTTCAGTATCAGAGTGCAACATATTGTGTGTATGTATAATTGCAACATCATTAAAAATACTAATATGTGTGTTTAAGATTTAATTTTATTACTCATCACTACACATATGAGAAATCGAAAAGATAAATCGCTCTATTAAAAACACTAATAACAAATGACATCAACCTTTTCATTTTCCCCTGTGTCATTATATAAAACTTCGTAGCGGCTTCCCCATTCCATCCAAGACGAAAATAGATCCCACAGCAGTGATAGTTTCCAGAGGTTCAAAATCATCTGTCACGGTCCCAGACTCCTAGCTGTTGTTCTTCTTTTAGGAGGCGCTCTCTTCACCTTTTAAGTTTTTGCTCTCATGATGCAAAAGTTTCTATCTGATTTTTTTCTCCTATTTCACTAATGAATTCAAAATGTTTCTCTCGCTCAATACTAAAGATAGCAAATCTGTAAGGGGTTTTCACTTGCTCTATCCTTATGGCATCTGTAAGATCTTTCTATATTCTTATTCGAGAAATGTTTGAGTATCTAAGTGCATTGGACAACTTAATATTCCCTACTTTGATATTTTGCTACTGTAGCATAGTCGAGTTCCTTTAATTTATATGGTTATATGTGAATGCAATCATTTGATTTCTTCTATTCACTCTTCCTTTTGAAATGACATACCCCTTGATCAGTGTTAGATTTATAGGTCTAATCAACCCTACTTACTAATATGTTCACTCACCTGTCTGATTACAGATGCATAGACCTATTGTATTGTTTTCTTTTCTATGTTATATGGTGTACTGTGTCTTCTTGATTCTGTCCCTTTGAAGGTTATCTTCGTTTTTCTTTGTGCTTCCTGTTGAGCATAATAAAGCAACCACATCTTCTTTACCTGTTGAAAGCATTACAGACTCATTGAGCATTCCTATGTTTGTATATCTATATAGCCTACTTCCTCATTAATTCACCATCGATAAAGAGTTTCTCATGGATACCATAGGACTTGGCTCTGCCTTCCTCTTCTCTTCTATCTTCAGTAAGATCCTCTTGAGAAGAAGTTTGTGTGCTTTGACCTTTCATATATATGCCCAGATGTGTGACAAAAAATTTCATCGAACGTGATTTTTCTGTTTTATGATTTTCTTACAGGGTTCATTATATAGCTGCAGCGATGCCCGCTACTACTTTCCATTGGCATATAGACGACAGTTTACTTGTGGTTGTATCCATATATATCTGATCCATTACCGCTACCGTGGCGTAGATGAGAGCATGGTCCTTTAACCAGTTATGAAAGTAAGAATATTGGTACCACAGTCATTTATTCAACAAGTTAACAAGACATAGCTGGAGTGGAGACTGAGTAGCTGAAAAAGATTAATTTAAAAATATAAACAAATGTCTAGCATGAAGAAATTCATGAAATACGTATAATATGAGTATTTACCTTTCGGTAATCATCATATTAGTACGATTAAATAGAGAAAAAGATACTTCAGGATTTGCTCTTTTCTTTCATTGGGGGTTGCGGAGAATTTGATAGTCCTGTCATGTTCGGACCTTGCCTTGCTATGTCTTGTTTATTGGTAACCCTGGTACCAATGATTTTTTTGGATTCAACTCTCATATAAATATCAAGCTAAGAATATTTAATCAATTAATTACTAAATACAAAGTAAAATATTGTACCAGGGTTACTTACAGTTTTATCAGACGACTAATTGTTATTAAAACTAATAATTTTCAAATCTAACAAATCTTTCCAAATTAATATGTATCAATATGTATTTTGTATTTACATGTAAATTCACATGTTTTACCTTCTAGGTAACAATATAGCCAACTTCCCAAACAAAATAATATTAAAATGGTCAACTAATCACGCAAGCTAAATAAATTGTATTTTGAGAAATACACATGATGGAAGGAATAAAACGCCACAATCAGAAACTACAACAAAACTCATAGTTAGTTGCTTGAAGCGCTTATTTTTTCGAGGATAAAAAAGCAGTTAACGCGCTATGGACACGTCGGGGCTCTTAAAAAGCCTTTTCTAGGTTCATATTGGCCAAACGAAATACTCTTCATCATGTTACACTCAGCCCATACAAGATATTTAAATACTATATATTATTTTCTAAAGGATGGGAAATGAATTTTTCTTTGGGAATAAAATCTAGAATTTAACCTTTTTCCGTAGACTAAAAGATACAAGATATTGCATATTATAAGTTGTTTATTGCTGTCTCTATTTCAATTTAGTTATCGTTGTAGAGTAAAATTTTCGTTTTGAAATATATGTTGTTTATAATTTCAATACAAACTTTATTGATTTATATATTATTTTATTTTTTGATTGAATATAAATAATTCTATAAATAATAGTATTTTTATTTTTAAAAAACATAAAACTAAATATTTCATAATTTGTATATAAAAATTTAAAATGAAACTAAACGAAAATGAAATAATCTGTGTATAAAA
>CAJHQP010006867.1:0-35656 GCA_905132765.1 Moricandia arvensis | reverse complement strand
TACTGAGTTATGTGTGCCACGTTTCTTTTGTATTCGATCCCTAAATACTACTATTTGACATCTATTGGCAAGAATAGTTCGTAGTGTTAAATTGATAGAGTTTGCATTGAAATACATAAAAACCCTCATGTCAAATTTGGCGTCGTAGCTGGGGAGCAAGGATTCGCCATTAGACTCAATTTATTTGATTTAGTCTAAGTATTTTTCTATATTAGTTTACTTACATAAGAATTTCTTTTTTCAGGTATATACTACTACCAGGAAGCATAAGGAGAGGGATTTTTGGGGATCTCAAAAAGGAACCTGCTGATCTCGCCGCACGATCCATAGTCTACGAGGGCAATCGACACCCTCCCAGCAGTGATTGCTAGCAAGAGAAGCGAGCATCGATCGACACCAATACTTTACCGTCGATCGATACTAACGTCATGACATCTATCAACACCCACACTTCACGTCGATCGATACTAATTGCAAGAAGATAGAGAAGGTCAAAGTACACATACTGAGAGTTGACAAGAACGGCATTTTACGGGACGAAAGAGGGCGTGCGTACAACATTGCAGGGGAATTGATTCGTGTACAGGGGACTACAATCCCTGATGCTACTGCTGTTACTGTGAATTTTGGGATTGAACGACAAAGGCACTTGGAGACTACAACAGGCCTGAGGATTTCTACGCCAAAACGTATGCGATGTGTTGATTCTGCACCACCGAGGAATGTCTTTGAGCTGAATCCTACATATATCTCTCTTGTGGGTCAGCATCCCTTTCTTGGTCTTCCTCATGAATGTCCCAGTAACCACCTTGAATCGTTTGATGATTTAGCATTGACCATTAAGTGCAATTGGAGTCTCTAAAGATTAACTACTTCTGCAAACTATTCCCATAATCTCTTGTTGTAGAAGCAACATGTTGGTTCAAGAGGTTGCCACCAGGATCTCTCACTACCTAGAATGACATCACGAACGCCTTCCCTCACCAACTTTCTCTATGATACTGAAGCAAAATATGAAGATCGATATGGAATCTATGTTGAGATATATGGTAGAGGAAGAAAGGAAGATGGATATGGAGAGCTGAGCATAGTAGAAGAAGCCAATATTGGTGATCCGACTTCAGCATCGATCGACACTAAAACTTCAACGTCGATCGACGTTAAGACCTCAGCATCGATAGGACGCTACTTGCGAGAAGACAGATGAAATTGAAGTTCTTATACTTAAGGCTGAAGAGAATGGGATCTTTACGAGATGAAGAAGGTCGTCCTCGCAACAGTATAGGACAATTGATTAATGCAAACAGTATAGGACAATTGATTAATGCACAAGGAGTTGTGATCCCTGATGTCATTTCTTGTTGCTGATATAAATGAATTCAGATGTGAATGGTATGATTGGCAGCTCATAACTCTTTTCAGGGTTTGCTTCATGAAGATCCGAAGGAATACATCGAAGAACTTGTGGATCTAGTCTCAAGGAGCAAGCAGAATGAAGTGTCTGAATACCACATGCCCTGCAATATCTTCCCCTATTCTATCTTTGGGAGTGCATTTAGCTGGTTTAGTCGACTGGAACACAAATCTATGACTCGCTTGGATGATATTGAAAGAGCATTCCTTTATGAATTTCTTGATGAAGCTGCAGTAAGTCGAGAAAAAGAGATCAAACGATAAGTGGGACAAGATCCTTAAGATTTGGCAAATTAAGAAGAAGACGAGATTCCACGACAGGTTCTAGAATATGTAGCAATGTGTATTAAGTAACGTGGATCTGAGCCGAGCAGAGCAGAAGAAGCTGATATTATCGCTCCGACCTTGGCGTCTATCGACACTAAGATTCTCAACGTCGATCGACCTAAGACCTCTGCATCGATCGAGCCTAACCCCGATTATCGATGGACACCACTCGACATCCATGAATGATCAAGTTATATTCAGGACATTGCAGACTCGCCACTAGAGAGCACTGATGTATCAAGTTCTTATCGTGCTCTGGATGTAGGAAGAAACATCACCATCGGATATCTCTTGGAGCCAAAGGATAAATAACAACTTGGGTATTTGGATTCGAGTAGGAATGCCACTATGGAGTTTGAAGAATGGTTTGAAGATATGCATCAGAACTCGGAGCAGAAGCTTGATGACGATCAGCAGACTTCGAGGATCTGGAAACTCACCAAAAGCTAGCATTGATTTACACCAACCCGATATCATCGATCGACAACCACCCTACTGTATCGATCAACACCCAAAGCCCATCATCGATCGATACCACCTAGCTGACATCGATCGACACTCATTGTTTGACGAACAACCAAGTTACATGATTGAACGAGGACCGGTTGAGGAGATAATGCTCGTGTCCTAGGCCTCAAATCTTGCTGTCCCTAAACATCTATGACCACCTATCGGCACAAAAGAAGCTGCTGGTTTTCACAAAGAGCAAAGATGGTACATGACCCTGTAAAGTTTGTGGTTCCCAGTGCTGTTTTTTAGGTTGAATCTCCTATTCCACCAGATGGAAGTGTTCATATGGATCTCTACGTTGTGGTATTTGATGATCTTCAGCATACAGTTGTTTCTCAGAGAGTATTGAAGTATGGGAGGTGACGCTGACCAAGGACAAATTGGTCGCAGCATCGATCGACACCATCATTGGTGAATCGATCGTTGCAGCCATTGAAATATCGGTCGACATCAACACTAGAGCGTCGATCGACACTCATCATTGATCAGAGCAGAATGAGTTTGAAGTGTTTCGTAATCTTTTTGATGGAGGCACCACAAGATCAGACAAGTCTGGGGGAAAGAGAGGAGGAATTGGAGAAGAGAAAATGATCAAGGAAGGTCCTCAGTTATCATTGATTCCTCACTTCTCAAATAGTGTCAGGAAATACAGAGTCTGCAGCAGATGCTTCTTGCAGCCATTTGAAAAGCTTCGAGCACTCATTGTGCTGAGACGATAGACAAAGGAGAAGAATCTATGGAGGCTTTCACAAAAGGGTTATGAAGCTGAAGACATTGGACATTAGAAATTGTTTTTGAGCAAGTTCCCAGTCTCAACAGAACTGAATCAAACTCCAAAACGTCAAGCTAAAGACTATAACCAAGCGTTGAGTGGGAGGCAACCCACTATTTAGTAAGTTTAAAATGTTATTTTACGTTCATTTATTACTGTTTTTTCATTTTTGTTTTATTTTAACTATAAGAAAGAAGATAGTCTGCGCAGAGCATCGATCGACACTTGATCACTGTCGATCGACGGATCAAACCGAGAATCGATCGCTTGCCTCTTAACTGTGTCGATCGACGGTCACCACCAACGAGCAGGTCTATCATTTGTCCTTGTTAAAGTATGTCCTTATGGTTTATTTTCCCACCAATCTCAGTCTAGACAACACTGGTGACAGTGTTGTTTAAGTCTGGGGAGGTATTAATGATATTGTGTTCTCTTTTGAGTTTTATTTTAATATTTTTCTTTTTTAAAAAGAACATAGTAGAAACTTCCAGGTGTACCATCGATCGACACTGAATAATAAACATCGATCGACCATGAATCATGACCATCAGTCGACACCATCCATCTGCCATCGATCGACACTCTTTTACAGAGTCTGGTATCTTTGTTTCTCTCTTAAGCTATTTACTTATGATCTTGTTTTTCCTAACCAATCCGGGACAGATTATTCTAGGAACAATGTAAATTATGTATGTGCGAGGTTCACTGATCCTATTTGATTTGTATTGAGTCTTATTTACTATAATATATATATATATATATATATATAATATAAGTTTTTCAAAAGTTTTATTGAGTCAATAAGGGGACTATTATCAAGATTTATTATTGACTTACAACACTTTAGCACCATTCTTAGAAGGTTATTTCTAGAGATTACTAGAGATACCAAAGTGGATCATCTTGCCGCTATATCACACTTTCTTAGAAAGTTTGAAGGAACCGAAGCTGATTTCCAATACTAATCCTGACATTATTTGTTTGCTTTGGTGTACACTGGATTGGATTCCTTCTGCAAGTCTGAAAAGGTTGTGTGCTTCTGATTCTCCTCTCTCTCCCCATCAAATTAAAGGAGACAATAGGATTTGGTTGCTAAAACCATTAAAACTTGATTCATATGATTCTAGAAAGAAATAAATGTCAAAAAGAAGTGAGCAGGATCTGGTGGCAAAAACCATTGAGGCTTGATTCATGGAAGCATGTCCAAATATCTTAGTCAATTAAAAAATAAATTGATACCCTCAAAAGACGAGAGACATTTACTGAGAAGAAGTGAGAAGAGAGAGAGGAAAAGAATAACAGAAGACTACATGTGTGTTCATATACTGGCAGGGGCAAGAGTCCATATATCCTTTGATCAATACTCCCAAGGTAAAGCCTGCACTTTTATTTTATGCAAAGAAATGAAATCAGTAGAGGGGCGAGTCAGACTAGTATTTGCTAAGTTATTGGTAGAATGGATTTGGTTGCTATACTAGGATAGGGTACATAATTTTCTTTGTGATTGACTTGATAGGATGTGGCTGAAACAAAGTAGGGTGATAGTTATACTTAGACATTATGTGAGTTTCCTCTTTTCAAAACCTCTTTCAGAGGCTTTGTTTACTTGAGGACAAGCAAAAGGTTAAGTATGGGGGAGTTGATAAGGCCTGATATTTACCACTATTGTACCATGATATCAGCCCTATTTAGAGTCTATTATATGTGTTTGGAGTATGTTTTAGTATTTTCAGGTTCAGGTATGTTCTAGAGAACTTTGGTGATTATGGAGCTTTTAGAGATGAAGAACTGCGCAGATGCGTCAGATGTTTAGCTATGGATGGAGACCTTCCCACGGTGAGATTGAGTTGATATTTGAAATAATATATATCTTTTAGTCTGCTTTCCAATTCAATCGGTTTGAGGTTAATCGGGATCCTACAACCAAAGTTATGCTTGTTTTACTGGATATAGGTTTGTCTGCCTCGCGAGAGAAAGTTGTCGAGAAGATGAATGAGTGTCGATCGTCGGCACAGCCTTAGTATCGATCGACGGTGATCCCAGAAGATAGGCTCGACTTGTTTTATGGCTGACTTAAGCCCAGAAGCCATCAAAAATTACCAAAATACCCATGGACGTCCTAAAACCCTATTTATATGTTTTATAAGCCATTATTGACGGCTACTATTGAAACGCTAAGAAAGCTTTCTTTTATTCATTGTTCCAGGGTTAGGATATAAGGGAGGAACTCCTTTTGTTTTATATTATATCTATCATATTCGTCTTTAATTTGTGTGACAAAGATCATGTATGAGTAGATCTCTTGTTAGGTTTAGAGTTTATTAATGGAATTGATGTATTAGCCAAACAATAGAATTGCTAGGGTGATTATTAGATCTATCAATAGAATTGTGTTTATTGCTTGTGATCTAGAGTAGCTAACTAGAACCCTGAAAATAAGATAGTTAGGCGCAAGCGAGAGCATGGTCTACTACCCATAATTAATCCTGTTGAGCTAGGTTGCTAGAAAAAAGAGAGTTGATTTATTTAATTTATTGAACTTATTGAATTAGTTCATAAAGCTTGACTCAATAGACCATCAATCGACGCAGGATCATTGCCACGATCGACGGTAATTCCATGTCAACAAGCGAGAGCTGGACATAGGACTTAGTAAATAGATCATACTCACAGTTAGAGCTGGTCGTCTTTTACATTAGATGTCGAGTTATGTGATTTATACCCTTAGCTTTTATCCTCTATAATCCACTTGCATGAAACCCTAGATATAGCTATTTATTATTATTGTTTACTTACCAATCACTCAATTATTTGCAATAGTTTATTTACTGCTTATTAATCAATTTCCCAAGCTTAATCTCGACTGGATTTAGTTAATTTTTGTGCCCACACTCCTTGTGGATTTGATCCCTAAATACTAAAATTTGATCTCTATTGGCAAGTGTGGGAAACTAAATTTGCACTGTTGATTTCCGTTGAATTAGGAACGCAGGGTAAACCCTAGTTTCCCAGAGGTCTCGGATATCTGCTAAACCACACGCTACTCAGTCAGAATACGAAGTAAATATGAAAAACAAAGTAAGAACCAAAAAGAGAGCAAATAGATGTCTTATTCCGAATTTGCGTATGAGCCTTTAAAACAGGATAAGAGCCTAGGCTATGAGAGCTGTCGGTGAGATGCCAAGTTCTAATAACCTAAGACTGCAGAACCCTAGTTGAGTCGCAGCTCGAACAACAAAAACGGAAAGTTGCCTAAATGCTCTAAGTGCTAAGCTGTGTTTGCTCTGAGTGGAGATTTTCGTGTGTCTCTGCATATCACCTAGAAATCTTTATATACTCCTCTAGAGGCGTTTTCTCTTTCCTCTTCTCCCCTTAGTGGAATTTATCGCTTCGCGGAAATATTCCATTTTTCCTCGATCTTCATGATTATTTTCAGAGACTTAACATTTACGCTCCGATCTTGACATTTATCCCTTCGAACTTAACATTTATCATTTACTGCAAAATAAAAGAGAAATCGTCATAAAGTTTGGGCTTTATTTTGGATAAAATCGTGAGTGGGCTTTAGCCGAGCTTTAGACCTCGTCGGGCCGTTTCTATGATTTTATGGAAATAACATTGCTAAGACGACGTCGTCCATGAGTTAGGATCTTTCGTATGAAGCGCGTAACTCTAGATGTTTAATTAACCGTTATCTTCTCATACGATCGACCGATCCTTTCTTGAGAAAATGAGTTCTTTCGGTAAGGTTCCAATGTCAATCCGATCGAGACGGACAAAGATAAGTTGATCAAGTATCAAAAGGGGGAGTTTAACGGGGAGATGTGAAACTAGATTGATTTGATCGACTTGCGGAATGAACGGGTTAGATTGCTCGTGTTGTCTAACTAGCCCGTATGGCGAGTTGGTCGATCCGTGCTGACCTACTCGCCCGTATGGCGAATTGGTCGGTTCGGGTTTTTTGCTTTCGAGGTTTGTCATGGAGACTTGCGCTAAGTCGATTTTGAGGCTGCATTCGTATAGAAACACGATTTTAAGATGCTGATTTCGAGAATACCGTTTTTGACCCCCCCCCCCAACAAATGCATTCTCCCGGTAGGTTTCCGACGTTGATTCGTCGTAACGAATTTGACCCCCAACAGCAAGAGTAGTTTGTAGGATTAATTTGACAAAGTTTGCATTGAAATACATAAAACCCTCATGTCATCTTCTGAAACCATGTACTGACAAACTTCTCTTTGCCCTATCTCCTCTTACTTTCTCATTCTTCATGATCTCCTTAGCAACCTCCACTGAATGCATTCTTTTTGTAGATTCTCAATATTGCGCTGTAGCATTCTAAGTCTGGCAGTTGTAGTTTCTGATATATCCTTCAATTTCTGAGAAATATCGTCCTTCATCAGGCTCTGAGAAAAAGCAATGTCATCGAATTTGTCTTCTAATTGTTTTTTTCTGCTGCAAACTATTGTCTGTCGAACTCAGTATCGATCGAGGCAAGATGTTGTCATCGATCGATGTCACTCTATTTGCTCCAATCGCAGGCTGTCCTTGAATAGTATCAAAATCTTGCTTCATCTCATCCATGTGTGTAGTCAAAGCGGTGAGGCACTTTTCTAAGGATAGTAGACATCATCAAGCCTCTTGTATAAATCATCCAGTGAATCTCTTGAGCTTTGTAGATCTCAGGCACGATATCGTCAATCTCTGCTCTGCTGTATGTTTCATGCTTCTTCATAGACATAGCGATCTTGCCGCATGTTCAGGTAAACATATGTAGATGTGCCCAAACATAGTAGCTCTTTCTTGAAATGCCCTGATATTGTTCTTGACCATTCACAACTCTTCCATCTGTAGCTCGTGCATTGTCGTTCTCATCTCTGTAGATGCCATATTCATCTTCTTTTCCCAATGGAAAATTCTTCTGACATGAGCATCATAAGCTCTCTGTCCATTCTCTACGTGACCGTCTATCAGTAGTGGGTTTATCCAATTGACTGATCGTGGACTTCCTGAACTAAAAGGACTAGAGGTACAAAACTGGTTCACCCCTGGAGTGGTGTCGATCTATGCATGTCTTCTAGCGTCGATTGATTTTCTATGTTTGGGGGTGTACATATCATCATGGATCGGCACGTTCTTTTGTTCTCTATGTCGATCAAATTTCTATGTCGATCGATGCATGTACTCGAGCGTCGATCGATGGTTGTTGTCCAAATAAAATTCCTGATACGGTAGCCATAACACAGGGTATTTGCCACATCCTCCTTTGGTATCTTTAGAATTCTTCCATAAAGATCTCTTACACGTCCTTTTGGGTGTCTGAAAATTCCAAACTCATCTGGTCTGAGATAACCATTATCTACATCTTCTGTTCTTGGCTCTGGTTCTGGGTTGCGTTTGATGTCGTTATATGGCCAAGATATGTCTTCGATCGATGCTCTATTAACTGCTTTCGCATTCTTTACCCAGCCAGCTTCTTCTAGTGCTAGTCTACGGGACTCAATCAACTCTTCCGTCCTTGTAATCTGAATTGTATTTTTCGTAAGCTTCACTGTATCTTTGGTATGCCTGGTGGGTGTAGATCGATGGTAAATGGTGACAGGCGATCGATGTTGGGTATCAGGCTGTCGCCCACAAAAGATTTCCAGCTTCATTAGCCATCGCAAGTATATCTGCCACATCTTCTTTCCGTGACATGTAGAATTCTTGCATCCATAGCTCGTGCATGACTATCTGGATCTCTCATAATGCTGAATTTATCTGGTCGTAGATAACCATATTCCCCTTTCGTGTTCTGCTGCTGACTCTAGTTTGGTCCTTACGTTACAACCAGTATCGATCGATTGTGAATGGTTACCATCGATCGACGTCGAGTTCCCGAGTTGTGGGAAATATGAAAAACATCAGCCTTGTCCTTAGAAATCCCTCGATATTCAATTATTTCTTCTTTCTGTAATCTCCGTCGTACTCGAGGTGGGCTGGGGTGTGGCAAGTGTCGGTTGGTTCTGAATGGTGAGTGTCGATCGATAATGAGGCTTGATGTCGATCGATAGTTGCATTTCCGGCTCGTCGATCGATGGTGTGGGTTGGATGTCGATTGATGCCCCTTCTTCCGATTCCTCATGGGACTCATAAACGCAGAAGCATGTGGCCAAAAGCCCTGCATCATTACATAATTTCGTGAGGGAAAGTTTATTCTTATATATTTCATAATAAATATTATAATCAATCAAGGAAAGACACACCTTTCTTGTCTTCATGTCACAGATAGCTCCTACGGTAGGCAAGGAACTCTTCCAAGTAATAGAGAAGAGTTCCAGTTGATCTGGATATCCATCACATGGAAGTCTATCGAGGACCAAGACATTCTGAATATGCAGTGGGACTGTAACACCCACCGACCGTCCTAGGCCGGACTAACCCGAGACGACCCAAGAATGCCACAAGTATAGCTCGTCAAATCATATCAACCAAGAATCAAGAACAAATCTAGACTCTCGACCAATCCATTCCGGTTTGCTATGTCCTCGAGTCCATGGCCTAAGGCTTTGAAACCCATACCATGGTCTTCGATTTGTGTCGACCCGGGACAAGGTCTTATATCATTCAGCACACAACCACGAATATAAACATTCTTTTATTAATTATAGGTGGAAAGCGTCTTACAATACATTACAAAATATCCAGAGTTCGAGTGCTCGGCCTAGTGCCAAAAGAGAAGAAAACTAAATCTATACATTCGAAAGCTAGTCCTTGCTTATGCTTATGCCACTTCAAATCTACACCGGTCCCCTACCGTTCTGCTTCCCTCGATGCTTCCCACCTACTGGTTACCTGCAAAGTAGAACCCCCCCCCCCTTCAGCCCATGCTTAAACAACAACATACAATCACAAATAAATATGCATACAAACAAACAATGCGGGAGAGTAACGTGCAACTACTAATGCAATGCAAATAGTCTCACCACCGAGACATAACAACACACAAATGAAATCTAGACTCAATCCTAGAATCAACAACATAAAAACAAAACAAACAAAGCGCAAAGGATGAAGCCACATGCCCACACATCCCAGGATCCTTCACACCACGGAGACCTAACTCTCCCCCCATGAACACTCCTGACCACAAACACCAGAGTCACATGGTCGGAAAACATCACTCCGGGAATTGGGAATTGGGCTTCTCCCAATCTAACCCGGGCTGCATCTTCATGCAGTGCTTGTCCATGGGCGCGACCCAATTTCGCGTGACGAGCCGTGGAGAGTAGGTAACTCCACCACTAGATCAAGAACAATCATGGTTAAAGCTCTCCAACTGCACACACATATGGTTAGCAACACTCAAAGAAGTCTTCGGACCCACCAGGTTTGATGCCTACAAATACTACCTAGAACCTCCCGCTAACTCTCCAAAAATGATTAAAAAAAAACCAAAAACCACTCTTTAACTCTTGGTTTCTCTCTCTAAACTCACCTCTCTCTCTCTCTCTCTAGGGTGATAACTCACGTTTTGGGATGAAGAAAATGAAGGGGACGGGTCTGGTATTTATAGAGAAGGAGGGCTGAGGCTAGTTGGACAAGTGATTTTTTGTGCATGAAGGTAAATGGACATTTGTCCCAGTCACCAAACTTTCCTTGCAAGCTTCACAAATTCTAGAACATTCAAAGCTTGGTCACCAAGTTCACACTCCCTTGAAAGTTAAGTCTCAGCTTCTAGAAGCCTTGTAACTTGGGCGCCAAGTATTCTTCCAGGCCAATGAGAAAACACCATGTGTACTCACCACATCACCAATCGCAACCAATGGGTGTGCACCACGTAATCACCATTTCATCTCTGGTCACCACTTTCTTGCCACGTCATCAACTCCCAAAAGTATTCATTAAATTTGTTTGAGAAGAAAAACCATTCCAATATGCTCCCATTCCACTTCATTGTTTGAAAATCACTAATCGGCTCGACCGTTCTTTATTCGACCGCAACAGACTAGGTCATCGTCCAACTCTTGATTTCTCTTGGACCAACTTGGTTTTATCACGACCATATGTCCTATTATTACTCCCTTGAGTTATCTAAACAAAGATACTCCTAGCTCATACATCTTCAAAATATCGCCTTCGTCCTCGCCGACCTTCGTTTTAGATGTATCGGCCAACTACACAATCTGTCCAATCCAGAAAAAACTGCTTCGACCAAACCTCTATTTTTGATCCTCTGAAGTTAATGGAACTTCTTGCTCGGACACTCTATGACCTAAGAAACCAATCTCCCATTTCCAGAATCGACACTTGTTGAACTTGGCAAACAACTTCGGGTCTCTTAGTCTCTCGAGTACCTTACGCAGATGCTTCTTTTGTTCCTCCTCGCTCCGCGAATAGATTAGTATGTAGTCAATAAACACAATCACAAACTGGTCGAGGTAGTAATGGAACACTTCATTCATTAACCTAATAAATACTGCTGGCGCGTTGGTCAGCCCATACGGCATTACAACGAACTCGAACTGGCTGTACCGAGTGTTAAACGCTGTATTCATCACATCTCTCTCTGCTATCGAAATTTGGTGATATCCTGAGGCTAAATCTATCTTCGAGAACCAACTTGTTCCTCTCAGTTGATCCAACAATTCATCGATCCTCGGTAAGAGGTACTTATCCTTGATCGTGACATTGCTGATCCCTCTGTAGTCGATGCACAACCTCATGCTGCCATCCTTTTTCTTTACAAACAGAACCGGAGCTCTC
Source organism: Moricandia arvensis (assembly GCA_905132765.1). Classification (NCBI taxonomy): domain Eukaryota; kingdom Viridiplantae; phylum Streptophyta; class Magnoliopsida; order Brassicales; family Brassicaceae; genus Moricandia; species Moricandia arvensis. The sequence goes on along the minus strand of CAJHQP010006867.1, from coordinate 23,889 downwards.
CCCATTGTGAAGAACTTGGTCTTATGAAACCTTTGTCTAGTAAATCCTCTAACTGCTTCTTGAGCTCCGCCAACTCATTTGGCGCCATGCGGTAAGGAGCTTTGGAAATATGTGCAGCACTAGGTTTCCAAGTTGATGGTGAACGGATTACTCTCGGGTGGTGGCAATTCAGTCAATGCCTGAAACACATCTTCAAACTCTTGGACTACCGGAATGTCGTTTTATCCTGAACTCCTTTCCTGACTCTTCTCCAATATACGTAAGTGACACCAAGTAGACCTTGACGTCTTGTAATGCTTTCTCCGCTCTCATTGCCATTACAAACATCGCCGAGATGCTATGCTTGATCCCGTGATATGCCAATACCACTTGCTGGTCGTCTTTAAATATAACTCTTCCTCTTGCAAAGTCCAACCATGCCCGGTGCCTTGACAAGCCAATCCATCCCTAAAATAACCTCTAAACCTTCCAGGGCATAACTACTAGGTCGGCTAAAAGGGTTTCATGCTGGATCACATGACAACACTCAAAACACCCTCTCAGCTTTCAAGTTTGGGTCCAGGGGTTATCACCGAGATATCAATATCACGAGTCACAATGGTTCCTACAAACCTAGAGGCTACTACCGGGTTCACAAAACTATGGGTGGCTCCCGAATCAAACAAAACAAAAGCAGGGGTTCCACCAACCATCAATGATCCTAAAATAAGATCAACACACTAGCATTCATCCAGAACGCTAACACCAAAAACTACTAACTACTCAACAATAAATTAAACACGCAAAAGAGAGAGTTAGCACCCAAAAAAACCTGTCACATGACCTATCGACGGTCCTGGAGCACTGGATGGAGTTCCCTCCATTTCCAGAGCATATACTCTCCCTCCAGGTGCAGGACGCTCGACTAGGTGTTCATTGGTCGGTAGGGTCGGTTGGGTACGCGCAAAAGTTCCTCCTCCTTGTCCTGGTCGACGCACAGTACAATCATTGGCGAAGTGACCCTTCTCTCCACATCAGAAAGGAGATGACAACTTATATTCTTTCTCTCATCTCCGCATATGGCAACTCTATTCGTTTTTAAAAGGAGACAATCCATGACTTCATAAATCCAAAACAAACATCCTACAAGGCTAGTCTCGAGGCTGACAAAGGTCCAATACAAAATCCCATCGGCAGAAACATGCTCGATAATAACTAAACCATAAAGGTCTCACTGAAAAATAGGTCGTAAGAATATTAACTCCAAGACAAACTAAGAAAGGCTTGATCCCTTGGACAAGGATACGTAGGAAGCCTTCATAAGGCGCAGGCCCAATCATATCAAATTCAGGAAAAAAAATGATTTCGCCAACGGATCATTTTATCCATTGATTCCACTTAAAACGCCAATCACTACCTCGTCAGGAAATTACACGCAATATCTTACGATTTGTGGGCTAACTGTTTGGGGTCAAAATCAGTCATGGAAAACTCAACAGCTTAAATCCTATAAGAAATTGTGCCTTAACAAATATAAGCAGAAAATGTCAGAGAAACTATACGGCATAAGCCACATCTATTTGCATAAGGATACAAGAACAAACTTTGTATATTTCATCCCAGACAAGGAATACAAGATTTTCTATCCAAATATGAAATGATCGGAAAGCTTTCTTGCGAAAGGTTTTTACGAGAAACAACAAATTTTACGAAACAGTCTATCATTGTTAGGGTCAAAAACGGTTACGACGGAGCGGATGTCTAAAATTTACTGCGGCAACGTTTTCTCTCTTTCAAGTAAGAAAAAAACAAGAAACCATCGTATCCGAACTTCATGTCGCCTTGCCTGTCTCATCCCGACTAACGAACCAAGCCGCACAACTATAGAAACAACCAGATCGCCTCCATGTCTAGTCGTACGCGGGAAATTAGACATGCGAAACTTCTAGTCTCCCACAAGAGACTAGACTATCAACAAGTCTAGTCGCCCGAGGGTGACTAGACTCGCAGCATGTCCATTCGCCCATGGGCGACTAGAAGCACAAAATGTCTAGTCGCCTATGGACGACTAGACTCTCAACAAAGTCAAGTCGCCATGGGTGACTAGAATATCAGCAAAGTCTAGTCACCCTTGGGAAACTAGACGCACAACGTCTAGTCGCCTCAGCAAATTTTAGTTGCCATAAGCGACTAGACTCTCAACAAAGTCTAGTCGCCCATGGGCAACTAGACCATATACTCTTCATCGCTCTCTCCTTGGGGTATCTACCGGAATGGTACTTGTTTCATCTCGATTAGAGTTTCTGTTGAAGCTTTGTGATAAAAATAGCAAAGACTTATTTTTCTTAAAAAGTTCGAGTCAATCGTATAAAACGATTACAGTTAACTTAAACACCAATGTTATCTCGGCAATCGATTGGTTTAATTATTCTTTAGGACTAACGTTACAGAAACCAACATCGTACGAAAATTGACTTCTCCGAAAGAAATCGTAAAATGTTTTTAGTCGCAAAATATGCTAAAAGGGGTCTAAGACGCGACAAAATCCCGCTTGCAAATTCAGATGAGAATGACCCAACTAATATGACGGTTGATTTAGTATCCACAGAAGATAACTAGAAAAGAATATAAATGTCAAGTTTTGAGATAATTGTGGAAAATCGAGAAGATAAGGAAGATTTCTAATGTAAAATTGAGACGATAATTGTGGAAAATCGAGAAGATAAGGAAGATCTAGGGTTTCAGGCAAGTGGATTATAGAAGACAGAAGTTAAGGGTATTTAATCATGGAACTCGATATCTAATGTAAAAGACACCAGCTCTCGCTGCGAGTCTAATCTATTGACTAGTTCCAATGTCTCAGCTCTCGCTTGTTGACACGGAATGACCATCGATCAATGGCAATGATCCTGCATCGATCGCTGGTTTCTTGATTCAAGCTTTATGACCTAATTCGATAAGTTCACTAGGTTAACTAAATCAAATTTCGTTTATTTCTTTCAACCTATCTCAACAGAATAAACTCCGATAGTAGACCATGCTCTCGCTTGCGCCTAACTATCATATTATCATGGTTCTAGTTAGCTACTCTAGAAGACAAGCAATCAAGATAATTCTATTGATAGATCTAATAATGACCCAAAACAATTCTATTGTTTGGCTAATCCATCAGTATCATTGATAAACCCTAAATCTAGTTGATAACTACTCAGACATAATTAAAGTAAGAACAATAGTCTGAATATAATGCATAGATGAAAGACACTGGGGTTCCAATACAAACCTCCCTAAAAATATTGTCTACTATATTGTATTGTATTATATTCTATTGTATCCCCCTTCTTCTCTTTCTCATACATAAAGTATAAAATAAAAACCCTAAAATCTAGGTCAAAACTCGTCCAGGGGTAAACTTGTAATATTTTGTATTGTCTCTAACTTGGGCTTGAAATCGGTTGTCTGCGAATTGGTCATCGATTGATGCCAAGTGGTCAGCATCGATCGATATTGGTCATATAAAATCGGTCGATGTCAGGATAGAGCCGTCAATCGACGGTAGTCTTGTACTTCGACTCTCTCATAGATAAGCTACGGATTAATCTCCTCAAAATGCTCCAAAAGCTCAAGTATCTCCATATATCTCCAAAACATACCTGGACCTGTAAAGACCTTAAACCATAGTCTAGACACAGATAATAGACCCTTAATGGAGTCCATAACATGGCCAAAAATGTTAATAAATAGGCTATATCAACTCCCCCAGACTTAACCTTTTGCTTGTCCTCAAGCAAACAAGCCTGCGAAAGAGGTTTTGAAAAGCGAAGACTCACATAATATCTAAGTATAACTGTCACCTTACTTTATTGCAGCCACATCCTATTAGTTTAATCACAAAGAAACTTATATACCCTATCCTAGTATAGCAACCAAATCCATTCTACCAACAACTTAGCAAATACTAGTCTGACTCGCCCCTCTATTGATTTCATTTCTTTTGCATAAAATAAAGTGCACGCTTTACCTTGGGATATTGATAAATGGAAATGTAGACTCTTACCTCTGCAAGTATCTGAACACACATGTAGTCTTCTCTAATTACTTTCCTCTCTCTCTTGTCACTTCTTCTCAGTCAATGTCTCCCTTCTTTTGAGGGTATGATTTTTTTTAAATGACTGAGATATTTGGATAGGTTCCATGAATCAAGCCCTAATGGGTTTTGCCACCACCATGTTCACTTCTTTTTGACTTTCTCTTTCTAGGATCATATGAATCAAGCTTTAATGATTGTAGCCACAAATCTTGTTCGACTCCTTTTTTAATCTGAAGGGGAGAGAGAGAGGAATCAGAAGCACACATACTTTTACCTTCCAGACTTGCAGAAAGAATCCGATCCAGTGTATACCAAATCCCAAAGCAAGCAATAATGTCAATATTAGTGTTTGAAATCAGCTTTGCTCCTTCAAACTTTCTAAGCAAGTGTGATATAGTGGCATGATGATCCACTTTGGTATCTCTAGTAATCTCTGCAAACAACTTAGTCAATAATAAATCTTGATCATAGTCTCCTTCTTGACTGGATAAAACTCTTTGAAAAACTTATATAGATAGTATATAAAACCCAAAAAGAAAAAAAATAGCGTTAGCGAACCTCCCTCCAAACATAAATTACATTGCCCCTAGTGTAATCCGCCCCGCATTGATTAGGAAAAAATAAATCATAAGTAAATAGCATAAGTATAGAACTCGATACCTCTCTCTATGAAAGAGTGTCGATCGATGGTAGGCAGGTTTGGTCGATCGACGGTCGCGATCCAGTGTCGACCGATGGTGCCTCTATGGTGTCAATCGATGCTAGTATAAGTAATCTTTAGAAATAAAATAAAACTCGAAATAAATAAATAGTATAATTAAAAACTTAAGTAAAAACCTACTAAACAGTGGGTTGCCTCCACTCAACGCTTGGTTATAGTCTTAAGCTCGACGTTTTGAACTTTCTGGCTAGAATGAAGGTGGATCAAACTTGGAAAACAAGTGTCTACATCTTCTTTGCTCTTCCGAAACCATGTACCAATGAAGTTTCTCATTTATTCATATCCTCTGGCTTTCTCATTCTTTATAATCTCCTTAGTAAGTCCAGTGAAATGCATTCTAGTTTGTAGATTCTCAATATTATGTTGTAGCATTCTATGTCTGGCAGCTGTAATCTCTGATATATCATCCAATTTATGAGAAATATCTTCCTTGATTAGGCTTTGACAGAAAACAATCTCATTGAACATGTCTTCAAATTGTATATCTGTTGTGTGCATATGTATGTTGGATGTAGCATCGATCGATGGTGATATATTGCCGTCGATCGATGTCACTCTGTTGTGTCCACTCACATGCTGTCTTTGAATAGTATCCGAATCTTGCTGCATCTTGTCCATGCGTGTGGTCAGACCGGTGAGGCATTTGTCTATAGGATAGTAGACTTCATCAAGCCTCCTGTAAAAATCTTCTAATGACATGTCTTAAGCGTTGTAGATCTCATTCACAACATCATCAATCTCTGCTCTACTATATGTTTCTTGCTTCTTCCTGGACATAGCGATCTTTGCTGCATGTTCAGGTAGACATATGTAGCTGTATTTAAACATAGTAGTTCTCTCTAGAACTGCTATGATATCTTCCTCTTGCACATTCACAATTCGTCGTCTATAGCGCGTGCATTGCTATTATCATCTTTGTATATGCCATACTCATTTTCCTTCTCCCAAAAGAAAATCCTTCTGCCATCCGCATCAAAAGCTCTCTGTCCATACTCTACATGACCATCGATCAGTAGGGGATTTATCCATCTGACCGGTCCTGGAGTTTATGAAGTGAAATGGTTAGATGCACAGAACTCGTTGACTCCCGGAATGGTGGTGTCGATCGATGCATGCTTCTTTTTGTCGATCGATGTTTGGTACTGGTTAGGCTCGTGCTCCTGCTCCTTGATGTCGATCGATGGTGGTACCTGCGCGTCGATCGATGGCGGTTGCTGTTGTCCAAATAATTTTTTTGATCCATTAGCCATAACAAGGGCATCTGCTACATCTTCCTTAGGTAAGTTTAGAATCCTCCCGTAAAGATCTCATGACGTCCTTCTGTATCTCTGAAAATTCCAAACTCATCTGGTGTGAGATAACCATCTTCTGTATCTTTTGCTTCAATTAATTGTTCTGGTCTTCGTTTTATGTCTTTGGATGGCCAAGATATGTTGAGGATTGATGCTGGATTGTCTACTCTTACGTTCATTACCCAGCCATAATGTCCATAGTAACATTGGTATGCCAGCTTAGCATTGATCGATGTCGTCTGTGGGATGTCGATCGATGCTCGGTGATCAGATCGGTAGATGAAAAGGTTTTCAGCTCCGTTATCCATTGCAAGTATATCTGCTACATCGTCTTTAGTGACATGTAGAATTCGGCCATCCATAACTCTGGCATAACCATCTGGATCTCACATAATACTGAACTCATCTAGTTGCAAATAACCATATACCCTTTCGCGTTTTGCAGATGAGTCTCGTTCGGTTTCTGGGTCATCTTCAGTATCGATCGACGGTGTAAGGTGTATGTCGATAGATGTCGATTTCCCAGGTCAATGGGAAACAAGGAAAATTCCAGCCTCTTCCAAAGTGATTCCTCAATATTCAATTGTTTCTTCATCTATGTAATCTTCATCGTACTACAGATAAGCTGTGTTGTAACTAAAATTTCCATGGTAGGGGTGGGTTTGTGCGAAAGTGTTTGTGTCGATCGATAGGGTGGGTATCGATCGATTGTTGAACTATATTGATGTCGATCAATGGGGGGGGGGGGTTGAGTGTCGATCGATGCTCTTTCTTCTGATTCCTCACCGAACTCGTAATTGCAGAAAAACGTGGCCACAAGTTATGCATTATTTGACAATTCGATCAAGGTAGCCTTGGTCTTATTTTTGACAGGTTCATAAAAAATATTTTGATCAATTAGATATAGATACAACATGTTTAACTTCATATTGCATATGGCTCCCGCAGTAGCCATGAATACTCTCCCAGGTAGTTGAGAAGAGTTCTGATCTATCCTTATGTCCATCACAAGGAAGTCTGTTGGGACCAATGTATTATTGATCTGCAGTGGAACATCTTTTACCATCCCTCCTGAATTCACTCTTGAGCAGTCTACAAACTTAAAGGAATCGTTGGAAGGTTCCACTTTTAGGGCAGCTCCTCTGCATATACTTTGACATAATACTTACTGAAGATCCAGTGTCACAAAGGGAGTTCGGGTATTTGTTTCCTTTGATGAAGCATGGAACCACGAATTTTCCAAGATCAATTTTCTTCTTTAGACATGTCCTCTGCTTCATCTTTCCTTGAGGTAATTGAACATTATTTATATATCATCATCTTTCTCCCTTGTTTCCTTGAAAAACATCCACAATCTGTGAGTATAATAGGCTTCATCAAAAGAGGTATCTAGAGGAATTTTAAAAACTCTTTTAGCAAAGCTGTCTATCTCCTTTTCATTGGCTTCTATGCATTGGTGTTTGGGGATCGTTTTGTCTCCTTTTTGAATGTCCCTCATCTTCAATATCAGTATCCATAGATTCAGATGTGTATATATTCTGATCCGAAGTTGTCATGGTTGGACGTACAAACAAGCTTGCATTTAGGTTTGGTAGCCGTACTGGATTCTCTCATGTTTATCGATTACGTGTGTGTTCTGACGATCGATTCTTCTGTCCCTCTGTCGATCGACATTTCCTCTAGTTGCTGAGAAATGTCTTCCCTTATCAAGCACTGAGAAAAAGCAATATCAGTGAACCTTTCTTCTAAGTAGTGTTCTGCTGCGAACTTCTATCTGTTGAACGTAGTATCGATCGATAGCGTAAGGTTGCTGTTGATCGATGTCACCCTATCTGGTCTACTCGCATGCTGTCTCTGAAAAGTATCCATGTATTGCTTCATCTCATTCATTCGTGTAGTCAAATTCGTAAGGCATCTATCAATAGGATAGTAGACATCATCAAGCCTCATATAGAAATCATCCAGTGACATCTCTTGAGCTTTGTAGATCTCATGCACAATATCATCAATCTCTGTTCTGCTATATGTTTCGTGCTTCTGGTCCATGTTGTCGATCGATGCTGGTACATGGGTGTCGATCGATGACTGTTGCGGTTGTCCAAAGAAATTTCATGATCGTTCAGCCATTTGAAGGGCGTCTGCTACATCTTTCCTAGGTAGAGTTAGAATTCTTCGATAAAGAAATTTTGCACGTCCTTCTACATCCCTGAAAATTCCAAACTCATCGGGTCTAAGGTAACCAGATTCTGTTTCTTCTGGTATAAGTGAAGGATATGGTTAACGTTTGGTGTTGTTTGATGGCCAAGATAGGCCGGTTATTGATGTTGGATTGCCTACTCTTGCATTCATTACCCAGCCAGGTTCATCCTCATCATACTCATCATAGGCTTCACCGTATCCTTGGCATGCCCAATTAGTGTCGATCGATGGTCTATGGTTACCATCGATCGATGCTCGATAATCAGACCGGTGCCCCCAAAAAGGTTTCCAGCTCCATTGGCCATTGCAAGTATATCTGCTACATCCTCCTTCGTGACGTTTAGAATTCTGCCATCCTTAGCTTTTGCGTGACGATCTGGATGTGTCTAAATACTGAACTCATCTGGTTGTAGATAACCAGAATCTCTATCGTGTTCTTCTATTGAATCATGTTCGGGTTCTGCTTCATGCTCTGTATCGATCCATGGCGTATTGTTGCCATCGATCGATGTCGATTTCCCCGGTTCATGGGAAACATGAAAAACTCCAGACTCTTCCATAGAAATCCCTCGGTACTCGATCATCTCTTCTTCTCTGTAATGTTCATCGTATTCGAGGTGGTCTAGGTTGTAATCGTAATCAGCATGGTGGGTGTGGATCGTTTTTGGGTATGGGTGTCGATCGATGTTGAAGGGTGGGTGTCGATCGATTGTTGATCTGCAGGACTATCGATCGATGCTAAGGGTTGGGTGTCAATCGATGCTCCATCTACTGATTCCTTAAACTCATAATTGCAGAAACATGTGGCCACAAGCTCTGCATCATTACATAATTTGATCAGGGTAGCCTTGTTTTTGTTTTTAACAGGTTTATAAAATATATTTTTATCAATTAGAGATAGATACAACCTGTTTAACTGCATGCAAATATGGCCTCACAGTTGCCATGAAAGCCCTCCCAAGTAGTAATGAAGTGTTCCAATCTATCCTGATGTCCAGTACATGAAAGTCTACTGGGACTAGGACATCTTGAATTCGCAGTGGGACATCTTAACACATACCTCTTGAGTCTATTCTAGAACAGTCCACAAAGATGAAAGAATGGTTGGAAGTCTCTATTCTGAGGTTTCACTTCTCTGTTATAGCTCTGGTTATGATGCTCACTGATGATCCGATGTCGCATTGGGAAATTCATGATTTTTAATATGACATGGCACCACAAACATCCCAAGATTACTTTTTTTCTTTAGAATGACTCTTGGCTCCCTCCTAGTATGATCCTTTGCAGCTTTATCGACTATGATAGGCCATGATGAATCCTTCTTCTGCTCTAGAGTTGTATTGTTTATGACCTTTGGTCTATCAACTCGTTTTGTCACAGAAACCATCGATCGATTGTGCGACCTCTGCGTCGAACGACGCGTGAAGCTTTCCCTGATTCCATCGAGTTAACAGGTATTGTCGATTGATTCTTAGTAGCTTATGTCGATCGATGCTTTGTGGTCTGATCAACGAACTCTGATTTCCTTTCTTCTGTGGCTTCTCTTTCTTGACTACTATCCAAAACTCATCATCAATTACAGCATTGACGTGATACTTCTGCCCAATCTCGCCTTCTTCTTTGACCATAACTTCGTATTTCGTAAGGGTTTCACTCTTATGCTTCATCTGATTTTCCAGCTTTTCCACACGGATGCTGATATCTTCGATTTTTGTGTTTAGGTGTAGGTACAGGAAATCTAAATTGTCATTGAAATCCAAAATCATCTTCTGTTGTTCCCTTAGTATCTTGTCAAACATAAATTTGATTCATGGTCTCCTGGTTGGTTTTGAATTTTTTTTTGTATTTATGGTAGTTTGGGCATTAGCTTCTGCTTCTGTATCAGGGATTATAGTCCCTTGATTGTCTATCCTTTGACCTGCTGCATTACGCAGATGACCGTTGAGGTCATGCAAGTCTCCATTCTCATTCTGAAACCATAATTTAGGCGCAACCATCTGAACTCGTCTGCTGTCGTCAATCGATGTAGATGAGATGTTGTCGATCAATGTTAAGTGATTAATATCAGTCGATGGTTGAGCTATGATGTCGGTCATATTTGAGTTCTGATGTCGGTTGATGATGTCCGTAAAGATGTATCGGTCGATGCTGAAGATATGCCATCGATCGATTCGTGTCGTCTTTCATTGCGGATCGTGCGTTCGAGTTGATGTGGGTCAGAGAACAGTAAGTCTTGTCCTTTGTTGCTTCCTGGTACTCTTTTGCATGCACCTGAAAAACAAAGAAAAAGAAAAATAAGCAATCTTGTAAGTAACAAATCTAGACTAAGTCCTAGAAAATAAATCTAATGGCCAACAATGTTCCCCAGCAACGACGCCAATTTGACGTGTGTGTATTTTTATGTTCTAATAGGGTATAAATATCCTAAACAAAGAACAGTCAAATTAACCTTGTTTCTAACACGTAAAATAATAACACTCTTGTCAAGAGAGATCGAGGGTAGTACTTTGGGATCGAATCCACAGAGAACAATAACACACCATAGATTTTTTATTTGTAAAGGCTAAGCTAGGTAACTATATATATTGGTAGCAAGTAATCAGGTCAAGGAAATATTCCTTATTAGAAGGTATAGATACAATATGGGAAATATGCTAACAATGTAAATATGGAAATATGCTAGTAATATAAATATGAAAATATGCTAGTAATGGAAATAAGCTAGTAATTGTAAATATGGAAATATGCTAGTAAAGTAAATATAGAAATATGCTAGATCTAGAGTTTAAAGCAAGTGGATTATAGTAGATAGATGTTAAAGGTATTTAATATGGAACTCGAAATCTAATTTAAAAGACACCAGCTGTCGCATGCACGCCTAATCTATTGACTAAGTCCAATGTCTCAGCTCTTGCTTGTTGAAACAGAATAACCGTCGATCGATGGCAATAATCCTGCATCGATCTATGGTTTCTTGAGCCAAGCGTCACGAGCTAATTAGATAAGTTCACTATATTGGCTAAATCAACTCTCGTTTGTATCTAGCAACCTAGCTCAACAGAATAGATTCCGGTAGTATACCATGCTTTCCCTTGTGCCTAACTATCATATTATCAGGGTTCTATAGCTACTCTAGAACACAAGCAATAAACACACTTTTATTAATAGATCTAATAATGACCTTAACAATTCTATTGTTTGTCTAATCCATCAGTACCATTGATAAACCTAAACCTAGTTGATGACTACTCAGACATAATTGAAGTAAGAATAGTAATCTGAATAAATTGCATAGATAGAAGTTGGGGTTTCAAAGCACACTTAGACCACTTTGCACCCCTAATACTAGCACGCTCACAAGCACATTTACAAGCACACCTACAAGCACACCTCCTCCGGTGCAATACATAAAGTATAAATATAAAACCCTAAAATCTTAGTCAAAACTCGTCCAAGGGTAATCTTGTATTCTTGTGTCATGTCTCTAACATGGACGTAAAAATGGGCTGTTTGCGAACTGGACATTGATCGATGTCAGATCTGCCAACGGCTACGTTGTATCGTCGATCGATGGTAATCTCGTACTTCATTTCTCTTCAATGATTAGCTACGGATTATTCCTCTCTAAAAGCTCCAAGTATCTTCATATATCTCCAAAACATACCTGAACATGTAAAAACCTCAAAACATAGCCTAGGCACACATAAAGACCCTAAATAAAGTCTATAACATGGTCTAAAACTGGTAATAAATATGCTATATCACTGGACCTGTAAATACCTCAAAACATAGCCTAGACACACATAATAGAGCCCATAACATGGCCTAACACTGGTAATAAATAGGCTATATCAACTCCCCAGACTTAACCTTTTGTTTGTCCTCAAGCAAACAAGCCGTGAAAGAGGTTTTGAAACGCGTAGACTCACATAATGTCTAAGTATAACTGTCACCCTACTTTGTTGCAACCACATCCTATCAAACCAATCATAGAGAAACTTTTATAGACATTATCCTAGTATAGCAACCAAATCCATTCTACAACAACCTAGCGAATACTTGTCTAACTTGCCCCTCTATTGATTTCATTTCTTGGCATAAAATAAAAGTGCATGCTTTACCTTGAGAGTATTGATCAAAGTATATATGGACTCTTACCTCTGCAAGTATCTAACACACATGTAGTATTCTCTGATTCATTTCCTCTCTCTTCTCACCTCTTCTTAGTCAATGTTTCCCTTCTTTTAAGGGTATCATTTTATTTTTTTGAATTGACTGAGATATTTAGACATGTTTCCATGAATCAAGCCCTAATATTTTTTTTCCACCAGATCATGTTCACTTCTTTTTGACCTTTATCTCTTTCAAAAATCATATGAATCAAGCTTTAATGGTTGTACCCACCAAATCCAGTTCGGTCTTTTTTTTATCTGTAGGGGAGAGAGAGGGGACTCAGAATCACATGGACTTTTACCTTCCAGACCTGCAAAAGGAATCCGATCCAGTGTATACCAAATCATATCCAAGTAGATAAGGTAAGGATTAGTGTTGGAAATCAGCTTCGGTTACTTCAAACTTTCTAAGCAAGCGTGATATAGTGGTGACAAGAGGGTTTTTATGTATTTCAATGCAAATCAAATAACTCTACGAACTACTCTTGCCAAGGGAGGTCAAATTTTAGTATTTAGGGATCATATCCACAGAAAGCGTGGGCACAAATAAGCACAATACAATAGCAATTAACCTAGGCAAATAAATTAATAAGCAGTAAATAAACTATAGCAGATAATTGGTTGATTGGTAAGTAAACAATAATAATAAATAGCTAGATCTAGGGTTTCAAGCAAGTGGATTATAGAGGATAGAAGCTAAGGGTACTAATCATAGAACTTAATATCTAATGTAAAAGACGACCAACTCTCGGTGCGAGTCTAATCTTGTTGACAAGGAATGACCGTCGATTGATGCAATTATCCTGCGTCGATCGATGGTCTCTTTAGTCAAGCATTATGACCTAATTCGATAAGTTCACTAAATTAACTAAATCAGCTCTCGTTCGTTTCTAGCAACCTAGCTCAACATGATTAATTCTGGTAAGTAGACTATGCTCTCGTTTGCGCCTAACTATCCTATTATCAGTAGTTAGCTACTTTAGAACACAAGTAATAAACACACTTATATTGATAGATCTAATAATCACCCTAGCAATTCTATTGTTTGGATAATCCATCAACCATTTAATAAACCCTAAACCTAACAAGAGATCTACTCATAAATGATCTTTGTCACATAAATCATAGATGAATACAATAAATATAATGTAAAACCAAAGGAGTTCCATGAGGACTCTTAAGGAGTTCCTCCCTTCTCTCCTAACCCTATAACAATGAATAAAATAAATCTTTCTAAGCGTTTCAAGCGTAGCCGTCAACAATGATTAGAAAACATATGAATAGGGTTTTAGGTCGTCCATGGGTATGTTTGTAATTTGTGATGGCTTATGGGCTTATGTCAGCCATAAAAAAGTTGGGCCTGTCTTCTGGGATCACTGTCGATCGACACAAAGTCTGTGCCATCGATCGACACTAATTTGTGCCGTCGATCGACACTCATTCATCTTCTCGACAGCTTCCTCTCGCAGGCAGATAGAACACGTCTCGGTAATCGGGTAATAAATTTAAATATAACCGTAAGATGGACCTCAAACCGGTGGCATAGGAAATTTAACTCAAAGCTCTATCCCCTGATAAAATTTCAGCTCCATCGCACCTGGGGAAGGTATCCATCCATAGCTAAACATATGACGCATCTGTGTAGTTCTGCATCTCTAAAAGCTTCATAATCACCAAAGTTCTTCAGAACATACCTGAACCTGAAAATACTTTAAAACGTACTCCAAACACATATAATAAACTATAAATAGGGCTGATATAATGGCACAATAGTGTTAAATATCAGACCATATCAACTCCCCAGAGTTAACTCTTTGCTTGTCCTCAAGCAAACAAAGCCCGTGAAAGAGGTTTGAAAAGCGGAGACTCTCATAGGTCTAAGTATTACTATCACCCTACTTTGTTGCAACCACATCCTATCAATTCAATCACAGAGAAACTTTATATACCCTATCCTAGTATAGCAACCAAATCCCTTTTACCAAACAACTCAGCAAATACTAGTCTGACTCACCCCACTACTGTTTTCATTTCTTTGCATAAAATAAATGTGTATGCTTTACCATGGGAGTATCGATCAAAGGACGCACATACTCTTATCCCTGCAAGTATCTGAGTACACATGTAGTCTTCTCTGATCCCTTCCCTCTCTCTCTTTCTCTCAGTCAATGTCTACCTTCTTTTGAGGATATCATTTTATTTTATTTTTAATTGACCGAGATATTTGGACCGGCTTCCATGAATCAAGCCCAAATGGTTTTTGCCACCAGATCATGTTCACTTCTTTTTGACCTTTATCTCTTTCTAGAATCATATGAATCAAGATTTAATGGTTGTAGGCACAAAACCTTTTCGACTCCTTTTTTAATCTGAATGGGGGAGAGAGGGGAATTAGAAGCACACATAATTTGACCTTCCAGACTTGCAGAAAGAATTCAATCCGATGTATACCAAGCCCCAAAGCGATCTGATAATGTCAGGATTAGTCTTGGAAATCAGCTTGGTTTCTTCAAACTTTATAAGCAAGTGTGATATAGTGGCAGGATGATCCACTTTGCTATCTCTAGTAATCTTTGCAAACAACCTTCTAAGAATGGTGCTAAAGTGTAGTTAGTGAATAATAAATCTTGATCATAGTCCCCTTCTTGACTCAATAATTTGTTTTTGAAAAACTTATGTATATATAGTAAATAAGAGTCAAAACAAATCAAATAGCATCAGTGAACCTCCCCCAAACTTAAATTACACTGTCCCTAGTGTAATTCGTCCCGGATTTGTTAGGAAAAACCAAATCATCAGTAAATAGCTTAAGAGAGAAACTCAATACCAGACTCTATAAAAGAGTGTTGGTCGACGACAGATGGATGGTGCCGACCGATGGTCATGATCCATGGTCGATTGATGTTTATTCTTCAGTGTCAATCGACGTTTATTCTTCAGTGTCAAATCGATGGTACACATGGAAGTTCTACTCTGCTCTTTTTTTTGTTGAAAACCTGCAATTATAAAATAAATCTGAACAGTGGGTTGACTCCCACTCAGAGCTTGTTTATAGTCTTTAGTTGACGTTTTGGAGTTCTAATTTAGTTATGATGAGATTGGGAGATTGCCCCAAAACAATTACCAATATCTTCAGCTTCATCACCCTTTTTGTGAAAGGCTCCATACACTATTCTCCTTTGTCTATCATCTCAACAATAAGGAGTGCTCCGAATATTTGCAAATGGATGCGAGAAGCATCCTGCTGCGCACTCTTTTTGACCTTTATCTCTTTCTAGAATCATATGTATCAAGCTTTAAGGTCGTAGCCACCAATCATGCTACGATGCGAGAGAGAGGGGAATATAAGAAACACAAAATTTTTACCTTCCAGACTTGTGACATCAGGTGTGTTTTAATATTTTTAGCATGGTAATAAATATCCTAAACAGTTAAACCTTAATCCTAACACACAAAACAATACTCTTGCTAAGAGAGATCAGGTGTAGTACTTAGGGATCAAATCCACAGAGAACAATGCACATAATATATTTCTTATTTCTAAAGACTAAGCCAGGTGATTATATATATATTGGTAACAAGTAATCTAATTAAGAAAATATTCCTTATCAGAAGGTGTAGATGCAATATGGAAATATGCTAGTATGTAAATATGGAAATATGTTGATAATCTAACTAGATGAAAATGTAAATATGTTAGATCTAGGGTTTCAAGCTTAATGAATTATAGGGAATAAGATGCACATATATGTAAATATTCTAGAACTCAAATATTAACTATTCTGACCCTTTTAACTCTAACTCACGTATGCGAGCAAAAGGAAAGACCATCGATCGACGGCTAAGGCATGATGTCGATCGACGGTGAAATCAGAAGGAAGTGTGAAGAGATTTGATATGTTCACCAAAATAATTAGACCAGCTCTAGCATGCGCCTTAACAACCTAGTTCAATGGATTCTATTATGGCACAGAACCTATTCTCGTAGTCGTCCATGTCCTACTTTCAAGATCCTAGTTAGCTACTCTAGAATGCAAGCATTAAGCACAACTCAATTGATGGATATTAACTTAACCTAGCAATACTACTTTTGGGATAATCCTTGATTGCAATCATTCAACCCTAAATATAATTGGGAACTACTCAGACATAATCAAAGTAAGACTAATAATCTGAATATACACTACAAAAAAAAGTTGCCATTGATAGCACATTGTCATAGCTCGTTTTACTGAACTGTTATCATAAATGATTTAGAAAATTTTGTTTCATGTAATAACATTAGATAAATGCTATGATAGAGATTCAATAAGCGGGAATCCAAAACTAATTTTTTGCCAAAAACTTGAGTGAAAATTTAGAAAGCGCGAAGAAATAATACTTTCCCCTCTATGATCTAACACATTTTTTATTTAAAGGTATAAAACTAGTATTCACAAAAAAAAATTCACAAAAAAAGAGATTTACTCAAACCTTCGTGCTCTTCTCCCATCGCCACAGTCCTCTTAAATCACCACCACGACCATCACCACCGTCATCTCCCATCCGTCAGCCATCTCCACCATGTCTCCTTCCACCTCATCTCCTCCTCGTCACCACCTTTCCTCTCCACCTCGTATCCTCCTGTCATAATCTCTCTCTCTCTCTCTCTCTCTCTCTCTCTCTCTCTTTTTTCAAATCCCAAGTCTCTGTTCAAAAGATTTTTCGATTTCTAACCCTAATTTGACACAGAGAAAATAAATAGATGATGGAGAAAGGAGGAAAAGAGTTCAAAACTTCTCTCAGGTCCTCTTATGGTATCGTATCTCTAAACCACTTTCATCTGATTTTCTTACCTTCTTTGTCGACATTGTCGTTAACTCGTTTTTGAGGGTTATAGGATCCGCCAAGGCTGATAATTCAACCAAGTCCAAGAAGTAAAGGAAAGTCCAGTTTGATCCTCAAGGTTTGCGCTTTTTGCTTTCTCTTCGCTTCGTTCCTTATAAAGTTCCCAACTTTATGTTTATAAAATGTTCATCTTCTGTGTTCGTGCTAGTACTAAGGGATTCCAAGTACACGTTTCTTCAAGACTCTGATGATCAGATTCAAGGTTCTTCTCTTCCTCCGTAGCGGAGACGGAGAAGATAAGGAAGATGACGACAGTGGTGAATATATAAGAGCGACAGTGGCTTGTTCGTGCAAGACGCTTGCGAATCATCTCACCAACTGTGGTTTTCAGTCTACTCCTCGAGGTGAGAGGGTGCAGCAGTCTCTGTTAATATCTTTGATCCTTTTTTTTTGTTATTGCTGTTGAATGACGATTCAGTATGTTTGAAAGCTTGTTAGCAGCTTATTAAGGGGATGATGAAACCTTATAAAGTTGCGTTCTTTATTATTTATTGTATTGTTACATTTGTTTCAGGGGTTGATGTAATCGTATAAAGTTGGATTCCTTATGATTTTTGGTATTGATGTATTTGTTTCAGGAGATCTATATCGTCGTGTAATCAAGGGGTTTATGATTCAAGGAGGGGATATTTCGGCGAATGATGGGACTGGTGGTGGTGAATCTATCTATGGCTGGGACAAGAGAAAGCTGTCCTGATTCTTGATGATACAGAGGATGTAAGTTCTGGTCTGTTTTGTCAATGTTTCATGTAATCATGATATTATTTTGTTAGATTAGATGTGCTGCTGATACTTGCTTTGATACCCAAGCATGGCCAGGTCACAAGGACAATTTGATCGTAATAAAGAGGTATCACTCTTTGCATCAAGCTGCAAACACTTCGACCACAGATTCCGGTCTCTCTCGCAGCTGAAGAGTGATGAGAGTGAACCGAAAAGGGTACTCTCCGCTGTTGTTAAAGTCCTTAAGAAAACGCATAGTCTATTCTTTCAGGTATGCTCACTAATTAATAAAGATAACTTTCTCTTGTCTGGACTGTTTTTTTTAATAGTTATTACTAGTTTTTCAGGACAGAGGAGAAGACTTGTCTAGCAGAGACGTCAGATTACTACTCTGATTTCTTAGTGATTGTATCATAGCTGGTTTCTATACATTTAAACTTAAGATGTGACCTCAGTGACTGTTCTGGTCTCTGCATACATCTCAAATCTTTTTACACTCTACTGAAGGTAAGACATGAGATTAAGTTGCTTGTTGTGTAACTGTGAAACATTGTCTGAAAATCATATCTTACTTTGCAGCTTGGGAATGTTCTTACAAAGTGTTCTATTCATCAAAAGATGAAGCAAGAAACAAGATGGGGAATGCTTGCTTCAACTATCTGAACCTTGGAACCATGTGCACCAGCGGATCAGTATCATTGCCTTCGAGATGAGGGAAGCTCGCTCTCTCTATCTATATGTTATTATTTATTCCTTATGTTTATAGGTTTGCTTTGTTTCTGCAACTGACATAGAAGTTAATGATGGAGCCAATGAAGGTACTTGTGAAACGTGATGAGATCTCTTGAAGTACGTTTTCTTCTTATGCATTTGTATGCTTGTTGATTTTTTTTTTGAGTCAAAGACCTTAATGTTTGTGACTGGTTTGTAATTTTGCAGGAAAGAAGATGCGGTTGAGATATTAGAGAAGCTTCTGAAGCTGAGAGAAATCTGAATTGAAGCCTGTATAGGCAGGCTGAGCTTGAAGGAGGAGAACACATGCTGGAGTTTGACGACAAAGAGGATTAGGATTAGGAGTAGGTTTTTGGTTTAGTTTAGGTTTATCGTCTGCTTCACATTTAATCCCATCAATTGCATGGCCAATTGATAAATTGATCATCTATTAAGATGATGTAAGTGTTGTGCCTTATGTTTTAAAGATGCGAAAGTAATTGCTTATCTGATGGGATTTTTATTGATGCAGCCTGCAGCAGGGGATGAAGAACTTTGGTCCGACTTAGCTAATTTCAGGCTAGGTAATGAACAAGAAGTTGTACCTTTTCTTTTAAGCCTATGCTTATGACTATGTTATGTGTTTAGAAACTTGCTTATGACTATGTCATGTGTTCTGAAACTGCTTATGGTATCTTTCTTTTGTAATGACTTATGTAGTTGAAACTTGTAATATGAATGTTGTTGTTGTCTTTGATGTATCTATAATGAAAGCAGGTTACATAAAACTACCATATAATAGCTTTCATACAAAGTATCAATAGCAAAAAAAAAACAGCTATAGTCACAGATAATAGCATTTAAAATATCATACGATTCGAACTATCATAACAACTGAAATGCTATAATTATATTCAGTATAGCACTTTTCAAAAGCGATAATCAAAATATGCAATTGCTATTGTAGATGGCCCTATCATGGCACGAAATATGTATCGTAATCAATTTGTAACGGAAATATATCGTGCCGTAGTTTCATTAATAATAGCACCTACATTTGCGCTATGAAATACTCACATTTCGTAGCATTGCAAAAAATGCTATCTTAAAGGGGGTACCTATGATGGCTGCCGCATACATAGCATTTCATAATTCGCTATCATACATCTATCATAGCATAAAACTCGTGCTAACAATGTCTATATTTCTTGTAGTGATATTGCATAGATAAAATATTGGGGTTCCAATACAAATCTCCTTAACGAGTTATGAATCTTCTCCCTAAATAAATTCTAAAACTATAATGGAAAGCTGGTGCACACTTTGGCACCCCAACACACCTTTTCTGGTGCAATACATAAAGTATAAATATAAAACCCTAAAGTCTAGGTCAAAACTCGTCCAGGGGTAATCTTGTAATCTTGTGTCTTGTCTCTAACTTGGGCTTGAAATCGGTTGTCTGAGAATTGGTCATCGATAGATGTTAGATATGCTAAATCAATCGATCTTGGTCATGTAACACCGGTCAATGCCAAGATAGTGTCGTGGATCGATGACAGTTTTGTACTTCGACTCTCCCAATGATCATCTATGGATTATTCTCCTCTAAATGCTCCAAAGCACAAGTATCGCAATATATCTCCAAAACGTGGGTGGATCTGTAACATAGCCTAGACACACATAATATACCCTAAATAAGCTTATAACATGGCCTGAAACTGGTAATAAATAGGCTATAGCAACTTGCAGAAGGAATCCAATCCAATGTATACCATATCCCAACGCAAGCAGATAATGTCAAGATTATTGTTGGAAATCAGATTTGGTTCCTTCAAACTTTCTAAGCAAGTGTGATATAGTGGTGACAGGAGGGTTTTTATGTATCTCAATGCAAACTCTATCAAATTAACCCAACGAACTACTCTTGCCAAGAGAGGTCAAATTGTAGTATTTAGGGATCGAATCCACAGGGAGCGTGGGCACACAATAAACTCAATAAAGTAGCGATTAAGCTAGGCAAATAGATTAATAAGCAGTAGATAAACTATAGCAGATAATTGGATGATTAGTAGGTAAACAATAATAATAAATAGCTAGATCTAGGGTTTCAGGCAAATGAATTATAGAGGATAGAATCTAAGGATATTAATCGTAGAAATCAATATCTAATATAAAAGAAGACCAACTCTCGCTGCGAGTCTAATCTATTGACTAAGTCAGATGTCTCAGCTCTTGCTTGTTGAAAAGGAATGACCGTCGATCGATGGAAATTATCATGCGTCGATCGATGGTCTCTTGAGTCAAACTTTATGACCAAATTTGATAAGTTCACTAAATTAACTAAATCAACTAAATCAACCCTCGTTTGTTTCTAGCAACCTAGCTTAACATGATTAATTATGGTAGTAGACCATGCTCTCGCGTGCACCTAACTATCCTATTATCAAGGTTCTAGTTAGCTACCCTAGAACACAAGCAATAAACAAAATTATATTGATAGATCTAATAATCACCCTAGCAATTCTATTGTTTGGCTAATCCATCAATACCATTAATAAACACTAAACCTAACAAGAGATCTACTCAGAGATGATCTTTGTCAAAGAAATCATAGATGAATAGAATAAATATAATATAAAGCAAAGTAGTTCAAGAAGGACTCTAAAGGATTTCCTCCCTTCTCTCCTAACCCTAGAATAATGAATAAATAAAGCTTGCTAAGCGTTTCAGGCGTAGCCATCAACAATGGCTTAGAAAACATATAAATAGGGTTTTAGGTTGTCCATGGGTATTTTGGTCATTTTTGATGGCTTCTATGGTTAAGTCGGCCATAAAAAAGTCGGGCCTGTCTTCTGGGATCACCGTTGATCGACACCAAGGCTGTGCCGTCGATCGACACACATTCATCTTCTCGACAACTTCCTCTCGCGAGGCAGAAGACCACACTTCAGTAAATCAAGGATAACTTTAGATCCAACCGTCATATGGACCTCAAACCAGTGGCATTGGAAATATAACTCAATGCTAATTAAATGTTAATAGATCATCTCAATCGCACTGGGGAATGTCTCGATCCATAGCTAAACATCTGTTGCATCTGCGCAGTTATGCATCTCTAAAATCTCCAGAATCACCAAAGTTCTCCCGAACAAACCTAAACCTGAAAACATACTCCAAACACATATAATAGACTCTAAATAGGGCTGATACCATGACATAATAATTGTAACTATCAGTCCATATCAAGTGGCAGGATGATTCACTTTGGTATCTCTAGTAATCTCTGCAAAAACCTTCTAAGAATTGTGCTAAAGTGTGGTTAGTCAATAATAAATCTTGATCACAATCCTCTTCTTGACTGAATAATTTTTTTCTTGAAAAACTTATATATTTATATATTGATGAAACTCAAAAACAAATAAATAGCGTTACCCAAGCCTTCCCCAAACTTATATTACACCGTCCCAGTGTAATCCGCCCCGAATTGGTCAGGAAAAATAAAATCATAAGTAAATAGATAAATAGAAACTCGATACCTCCCTCTGTAAGAAAGCGTCGATCGATGGTCGCGTTCCACTGTCGACCGAATGGTCGCAATCCACTGTCGACTGATGGTCGCAATCCACTGTCGACCGATGGTACCTTTATGGTGTCGATCGATGGTGGTTTTAATAGTATGTAAAAATGAAGTAATACTCGAAATAAATAGTAGTATAAGTAAAAATAAATATAAAATTACTAAGCAGTGGCTTGCCTCCCACTCAGTGCTTGTTTATAGCCTTAAGCTCGACGTTTTGAACTTTTTGACTAGAATGGAGGTGGATCAACACTTGGAAAACAAGTGTCTACATCTTCTTTGCTCTTCTTATAGGACCTGATATTTACCACTATTGTGCCATGATATCAGCCCTATTTTGATTATATTATGTGCTTGGAGTATGTTTTAGAGTATTTTCATGTTCAGGTACGTTCTGGAGAACTTTGGTGATTCTGGAGCTTTTAGAGATGCAGAACTGCGCAGATGCGTCAGATATTTAGCTATGGATGGAGACCTTCCCAGGGTGATATTGAGCTGATATTTTGAAAGAAGATAGAAATTAGAGTTATATTTCCAATGCCACCGGTTTGAGGTCAATCAGATCCTACGTCCAAAGTTATGCCAGTTTTATTGGGAGTGATATGTCTGCCTCGCGAGAGGAGCTGTCTAGAAGATGAATGAGTGTCGATCGACGGTACAGCCTTGGTGACGATTGACGATGATCCCAGAAGACAGTCCCAAATTTTTATATGGTCGAATTAAGCCTAAAAGCCATTAAAAGTTACCAAAATTCCCATGGACGACCAAAATCCTATTTATATGTTTCCTAAGCCATTGTTGACGGCTACGCTTGAAACACTAAGAAAGCTTTCTTTTATAAATTATTATAGGGTTAGGAGAGAAGGGACGAACTCCTTCAGAGTCCTCCTGGAACTCCTTTGGTTTTATGTTATATCTATCTATTCATCTATGATTTATGTTGAAAAAGATCTTGTCTGACTAGATCTATTGTTAGGTTTTTATTAATGGTTTTGATGGATTAGCCAAAAAATAGAATTGCTAGTGTGATTATTATATATATCAATAGAATTGTGTTCATTGCTTTTATTCTAGAGTAGCTATCTAGAACCCTGATCATAAGATAGTTAGGCGCAAGCGAGAGCATGGTATTCTACCATAATTAATCCTGTTAAGCTAGGTTGCTAGAAACAAACGAGAGTTGATTTATTTAATTTAGTGAACTTATCGAATTAGGTCATAAAGCTTGACTCAAGAGACCATTGATCGACGCAGGATCATTTCCATCGATCGACGGTCATTTCATGCCAACAAGCAAGAGCTGAGACATCAGACTTAGTCAATAGATTAGAATTGCAACGAGAGCTGGCCGTCTTTTACATTAGATGTCGAGTTCTATGGTGTATAAACTTAGCTTTTATCCTCTCTAATCTACTTGCCTGAAACCCTAGATCTAGCTATTTATTATAATTGTTTCCTTACCAATCAATCAATTATCTGCTATTGTTTATTTACCGCTTATTAATCTATTTGCTTAGCTTAATCGTGAATGTACTGAG